>VDFB02307687.1:0-44363 GCA_007258455.2 Sequoia sempervirens | reverse complement strand
CTTTGAAGATCATCCAATCCTCCAGGAATACCATGATGTATTTCTCGAAGAATTGCCAGGATTACCTCCTAAATGAAAAATGGATTTTGCAATAGGTCTAGTCCTAAGGGCTGAACCTATTTTAAAAGCCCCCTATAGAATGAACACAACTAAATTACAAGAGCTTAAGATGTAGTTGCAAGATTTGATGGAGAGAGGATTAATTTGGCCTAGTGTGTCCCCTTGGAGAGCCCCAGTGTTGTTCATCAAAAAGAAGGATGGAACCTTGAGGTTGTGCATAGACTATCAAATGCTGAACAAGGTAACCATTCAAAATAGATATCCTCTTCCTAGAATTGATGACTTGTTTGATCAGATGAAGGGAGATGCTATCTTCTCCAAAATAGATTTAAGGCCAGGTTATCACTAGTTAAGAATCAAGGAAGAGGATATTCCAAAAACAACATTCAGAACTAGGTATGACCACTATAAGTTCTTGGTAGTACCCTTTGGCCTAACAAATGCCCCCTCCGCTTTCATGAGTCTCATGAACCATGTTTTCCATGACTATCTAGAAAAAAATGTATTAGTATTCCTTGATGACATTCTAATTTACTCTAAAAATCTACAAGAACATGAGGAGCATTTGAGAAGTGCTTTGCAAAGGTTGAGAAAAAATAAGTTGTATGGGAAATTTTCTGAGTGTTCTTTCTTTCAACCCAAGGTACATTATCTCAGGTATATCATATCAGCCCAGGGAATTGTAGTGGATCCAACCAAGGTGCAACCAATCATAGATTGGCCAATCCTAAGAATGTGGCTGAAGTAAGAAGTTTCATGGGATTGGTAGGGTATTATCGACAGTTTGTAGAGAATTTCTCAAAAATAGCCAACCCCATAACCCCCCTTTAACGAAAAGGAAATAAGTTTTAATGGAAAGAGAAATGCAATGTCTCTTTCAACAGTTGAAGGAAGCTCTTACCACCGCACTAATCTTGCAAGTGCCTAATTTAGAAAAAGTAGTATGGACTGATGCTTCTCTAGATGGGTTAGGTGGAGTTCTAATGCAAAACGGACATGTGATCGCCTTTGAGTCTAGGAAGCTAAAGGATCATGAACTCGACTATCCTACCCATGACTTAGATCTAGCTGCAATCCTACATGCTTGAAGGTATGAAAACACTATTTGGTAGGGAGACCCTTCAAGTTGAACACTGATCACAAAGCACTCCAATATCTATTCACAAAACTTGATTTGAATGCATGGCAAAGAAGATGGTTGGAATTCCTAAGCAACTACAAAATAGAAATTTCTTATGTTAAGGGGAAAGAAAACTGAATTGAAAATTATGCCTTAAGTCACAGGGCTAGATTAGCTACAATCACTCAACTAAAATTTGAATTTCAGAACAGATCAAGAAAATGAAGGCACGAGACCCTTTCTTTCAGCAAATGAAGTGGGAAGTGCAACAAAAAATTAACCCAGCCGAATACCATATGGGAAATGATGGGTTTCTTTGTCACCTACATTGAATTTATGTACCTAAAGAGGGAGGTTTGAGATTGAAAATCCTCGTAGAAGGCCATAATGTGCCCTATCAAGCACACCCAGGGGTGACTAAAATGTATGTGGATTTGAAAAATCACTATTTTTGGCTGGGAATGAAGGAGATAGCTAGTTATGTCACCAAATGTCTTGAATGCCAGTGAGTTAAAGCAAAACACTATCATCCTGCAGGAACCCTCTATCCTTATGATCTACTTTGGCAAAAATGGTCAATAATTTCCATGGATTTCGTGATAGGTTTTCCCAAAACTCAGAACCAACATGATAGTAATCTGGTAGTGGTTGATAAACTAACCAAGGTAGCACACTTCATACTAGGCAATGTAAAGGATGATGCCCCACTCTTAGCTAAAAGATTCATAAAGGAAGTCATTAGATTGCATGGGATGCTCGAGGTGATCATTTCAGATTGAGATAAGTTGTTTACTTCCAAGTTTTGGACCTCTGTTATGACTACATTAGGTACCAAACTTAATTTTAGCACTGCTTACCACCCTTAAATAGACTATCAAACAAAAAGAGTTAACCAAATCATGGAAGACATGCTCTGAATGTATGCCATGGATCAACCCACTAAGTGGGAGGAGCATTTGCCTTTAGTAGAGCTTGCATATAACAATTCATACCATTCATCCATTCAAATGACACCATTCCAAGCATTATATGGCAAGAAGTGCATAATGCCTGTAGGATGGGATAGTTTAGAAAATCGTGTAACTATTGGGCTAGAGTTTCTTCAAGAATATGACAATCAAGTGAAAATCATAAGGGAAAGGTTGAAGGAAGCTTTGGATCATCAAAAGAGTTATGCTGATGGAAAGAGGACTCTGAGGGAATATTTAGTAGGTGACAAGGTGTTTTTGTGTGTGAGACCTCATAAAAGCTCAATAAAGTTTGGCAAGGCTGCTAAACTAGCTCTGTAATACATAGGGCCATTCGAGATACTTGAGAAGATTAGCCGTGTGTCATGTCCCCGAAATCATGACACTAAAATAACAAAATACATATTTAAAATATTAAACATTTGATATCATTATAATTATAATTGTCAAAGACAATTTCATTATTATAATTATTATTATATTATCAATATTAAATATAATATTGCAATTCCCAAAATATAAATACTAGATATTATAATATGAGATAAATAATATGTATGGACAATTTATTATAATACTAGATAGCTCAACATCCAGGATTAGATAATAATATAAAGATAACCTAAAATATCATTATAAATGATAATCAAATATAAATATTAAACAATTATCTGTACAATATTATACAAGGACATTACACCTCCTTGGTTGTTTTCTCTACCCGATGACCACCACACTATGGAAGAGGAATGGAGAAATTATATGGAGGAGTAGTCGCGATTCCTTGAGAAAGGAATAATTATGATATGCAATATTGAGGGAGCAACAGTTACGTGATCAAACTCCTTTGGTTAAAGTATATTTAACACTCAGCACTGACTTGAAACATTTTATGTACGTGAGCAAGGATATGGTGAAGACTTGATCGCCGCCTATGAACAGGTGGATAGCCATTACAAACTTTGTAAGGAATATAAGTATCTGGAGATCGTGGCAAACATTCCATGGAGGAAACACCAGTAGTATACCTGCAATGATTCGAGGAATGGAGCATATATGAGCATGAAATGCATCTACATAACTATGATCATCAAACGTATAAGACAACGACTACTATGCAATTAACAATAGTGGTTATATTTCATTTACCATGATTTAAAGGCATCGATGAGAATATCGAGTGTTATGCAGTGCTACCTTCCTGATCGATAGTACTCGATATTATTGGGATTTCTACTGTTGTACTTATCCTAGCTCCAACACAAGAATATCTTCAAAGGAGGGATTTTGGAATGACATTATGATTAATGATTAGAGCCAGCGACGATTAGTTTGGAAAGAGTAGCAATCTTGATTTGGGTTAAGACAGTGATTAAAGATACCATGACAACAATAGACTTAGATTACTGAAAGATAACCATCGATCATACTTAAGACTTGTCAAAGATAATGACCGACTCAATTAATGAAGCGCCCAGATTAGTAAATAATTGGCCGACTGTTTGAAGGTTACAATATCTCATATGAAGGGCACCTCTCTTTTAAAAGTCACACCTTTCTACATAGAGGTATAGGGGTATTAAATGAGATTGTAATATGGGAAGAAAGAGATGGATTAGCAGGGAGATATATGGATCGGAATGTTTAAAAGAGAACAAAAGATTTAATACATTCTAAGGGTATATCTGGATAGAAAATCAAACATAGCAATTAGCTCACTCTCAGGTTTCAAAACATTTATTACTGCACATTATATAACAAAAATTATATCAGATAAGTGTGATTCCTAGTGACCTATCCTTGATGATCACTAGTAATTATAAGACTAATAAGTAAATAAAGATCCTTGAAAGTGGATTTTAAAGTCTACCATTTAATTTTTCAGTCATAAACCTATTTGAATTCCTAAGTTTAGCAGACTGAACAACAAACTAAAGGTAATCCCTAACAGAGACATTACACTGTGTAGCTTATCGACTAGCTCTTCTGTCATCTCTCTCTCTTGCATTCATGATGTATTCCATGTATCCTTGCTTAAGAAATATATTATTGACCCCACACATGTAATTGATTGGAAGGCACTACAAGTGGAAGGTGGAGGAGATATCCACCTCGAACCGCTCGCAATCATAGACAGGTGCAACTTGCAGTTGTGGAACCGAACCATCCAGCAAGTTAAGGTCCTATGGAACTAATATGGGGAACATGGAGCCACTTGGGAAGATGAAAATGTAATTAAACTAGAATATCCATACTTGTTTAACTAAGCCAAGCCGACTTAACCCTAAGGGGGGAGTATGTCATACCCCCCTAGGACTCGTACTTTTCTAGCATGACCCCTAGCCCCATGGTAATTTGGACTAGGGGATAATTTATGACTCTATTATGATAAATGAACTTTTATGAGTGTGATGATTATGTTTTTTGACATGCTACTATTAATTGATATATGCATAACCTTATCATGTTTTGGTGAAATTTAAATGCTTGATTTTTATTTATACTGACTCAGACTAATGACTCAGTTGGTGGACTTGTGTGAGGTTTGTTCTTGGATGCAGGTACTCGAGGTGAAAGATGAGGTGGATTCTGTGGTACAGTGATGAGAGATGGGTAAACTCCTAATAAATAAAATAGACAAAATACAAATAAAAATGTATAGAGTTAAATAAATTAACTTTATGCAATTAACTATGGACTTGAAGCATTACATGGTGGAGTGAATAAATTAAAACCCATTTGAAGGAAATAAATTTAAAATATACATTCAAAAAATGATAGGCAACTAATTGAAAACTATTGAAAGATTAATGTTTAGCAAAAATAAAAGAGAGGATTGTGTGAGATGAAAAAGAAAAAAATGAATAGAGCTTTGGCGTGGAGACAAAGGAAACCCATTGACTGCCAAGTTATTTCTGCCTACCCCTTCCTACGCCTGGGAGACAACTTGCATTGATGAGGAATGATGGAAGCATGGAGATCCTACCTTAGGAAGCATGTCGACCCTTTGAAGGGTACAAAATTTGTAGAGCTTGACCAAAAACAACACATTGGCAAGAGACCTGACCCCTTCCTCTTTAAATATGCACTTTGGGATTTTATTGCAGTAAAAATAAATAGAGGAAAGCAAAGAAGGAAGGGCGTGAGAATGAGGAGTTGAGTAGTGGAGCAAGGGTAGAGCAATAGGTGTGAATCAACAAGCTCAAGTTACAACCGCCTGAGTAGTGGGGCGCCACGCCATATTCTAGGTTCTTCTCCCCTATGTTTATTTGAGTCTTAAACTAAAGAATAAGAAGTCTTTGTTGTCATTTTTCTAATATTTAAATTAAACCCAGGTGCTTGTTTGAAACATTTACCATGTCATCATATAATCTATAGGGTTATTTAGTGCAGATAAATAAATATTCAAAATTTATATGCCCTACTGAGCCATAGCCTTTGATGAAAATAAGGCATTGTGGCTAACTGTTGAAGAATCTGTTTATTTTTCTTGCAACACCATATTTTCTGAGTGATATCTATAGCTATTTGTTTTAAATCTCTACCATAGCCTTTACTTCTATTTAATATGTTGAGGATAATAATAATAATATCCAAAACCCATTTTAAGCCATTCATTATGGAACTAGACAAATATACAACTCTATCTACCAGTATTAATTCTTTGACACATCAATGAATAAAGAATAACTGGTGTTAAGAGTGGAATATATGTTCTCAACCAAAAATTATATTTATACTTTGATAGGGGTTTCCAAACTTGGGTGGATGTTAATAACAATCTTATTGAGTACTATGAAGTTTTAAATCCATATTGGTGTTGTTATATAGGCTATGGGTATTCAACCTTCTGTAATTTACCCTCTGAATTTATCCCACACTATTTATTTCAGGCACTAAAATATGACCCTACTTAGAAAATAACATAACAACAATAAATTTTTACTAATACCAATCTTAATTTGCCATGTGTTGTTGAGCTAGTTGAATAAGTGGAGTTATCTAATGGAACTGGATATAATAACTTATATTCAAACTGATACAACCTAGTGTAATCTGTACTAAAGAATAAACAAGCTTAAGGAATTAAGAAATGAGGAGATAAGGTTCATATATAACTATATTGCATGCTATGTAATGAGGTGTTAACTGCTAAGAGAGTTGATATTAATAAAATTGATAAATACTATCTTAAAATGGGAAAATATAACATGTATGAATTTACACCTTGCAGTATATATGTATACACACACACACACACACACACACACACACTTTTTTGGGTTGGGAAGTCATAGGGATCATAGGCTACCAATGGAGAAGGGCAAGTTATTCCCACCTTCAATCGGAAGGAGTTTAGAAGTGAGAATGCTTCATTTACATGCACCTTTTGGAGTTCATTCATGGCTGAAATTAAACTTAAAACAACTACAACATCTTTTGGAGCCAAGGAAAATGGTAGTAGAAACCATCACTAAATGGGTAGCACATTGACTACCTTATTGGCTTAAGTTGGGAGATAATACTTACCTCCTTTTGGTTGAGTAACAACCATACAATTTGAAGTGAATGAATTTTGGAACCCCGCATGAATCCCAACACTAGGATGGGTAGTTGAACCTTGAGGTGGCTGAGTTAGAACCTACTTATTCCAAGTTAGGAACCTCTTTCTAGTTATAGTGCTAAGTTAGGTGTAGGCACTAACTTTTATGGCAATGAATGGAGGAGGACCCTATGAGGGCATAGGTCGAGGTGGTAATCCTCTAACACATAGGCTATTCCTATCCATCCTAGGTGATCACTGATGAAAATCCTATGGCTCGCTTAGAGATAAGCTTATCCATGCTCGAGATTGATAGGAGTTAAGGAGCATAGTATGCCGATGGACTATTAGCCGTACCTTTGGATAGTGGGATAGATTCTGCCAGGAGCATGTGGGCCTTGGGGCCAACAGCATGTTGGCGAGGGACCACTTTGTTTGCTTAATCGTTCATTGGACTGTAGGAAAATAATTACTAACAAAGCTTAAGTAGGTATCGGACTAGACATACCTTGTATCTTTGATGTGGTATAACCATAAATGGTTGGGTATCTTAACTTATCAAGGTTGGAACACCATGGGTAGATGGTCATTAGGATGTTGACCTTGCATGCAATAAGTTGGTATAGTTTCTAAGTCTCTCATCCTGAGCAATATAATCTTCTTGGAGAGGTGGATAGGGAATAAATCCACATGGAGGGATCATATTGGACCCCTAAGCTGAACTAAGAGAGGGAGAAGACATGGAGTCCACATGACCTTGCAGAACAATTATGGTAAGTTTTAGGTATTGTTATTTTGGGTTTACTTCTTAGATTTTCTATTCTAATCACTAACATTAAGGTTTAATTGGTTGTATGCATAAATGGTAAACTCTCTTGTTGCTGAAAATAAATTTGTATTGTTAACAGTGGTAGTAAGTTAACTTGATATCATGATTGTAATGTTGAAAAAAATAGTGCTCATTTTCTGGTTTTCATTGGGGTTGTTGTCACAGAAACTCAAAAACTATATCTAAGACCTCATTGATTACGATGAGATCAAAGTGGAAATACATACATCCTCCTTGCCTAATGAGTAATTGGGCATGTATCAAGATCCTCTCCCAAAGCATAATCAAAACCAAGCAAGATCAAGAATTTGTGGGATGATCTCCCTCAACAACCATTAAATATAACCATTCCAATGATCACACAACGCGAGACAATGTTCTAACAACCTTCCCTCAAGATTTATCATCCAATCCCCCCAATTTAGATACATGGCCAAAATTTTACATAATAAACCTTTCAATGAGAATCAACCCAAGCTTGCATGGTACAGAGAAAAAATATTGATTATCATAATATCAAAGGCTAGACCACATCAAAATACATGAAACTTAAAAACTATATCTAAGATCTCATTGATTATGATGAGATAAAATTTGAAATAGATACATCCTCCTCACCTATAAGTAATTGGGAATGTATCAAGATCCTCTCCCAAAGCATGATCAAAGTTGAGAAAGATTGAGAATCTATGGGATGATCTCTCTCAACAACCATTTTATAACCATTCCAATGATCACACAACACAAGATGGTATTCTAACAACCTTCCCTCAAGCTTCATCAAGCTTCATCATTTGATCCCCCCAGACACATCTAACATCACACACATATCAATTGACTTGGGACCACTACCCTTCTACTTCACAACAAAACACTTATCATCATGTTCAAACTTCTTCTAACCCATTATAATCCTATCCACTCCAATTGAGATTTTTCTCTCTCCGATCTAATCCACCTCAAACAACATTCCTATTTGTATCACAATTAATCCAGATTTTTACTCCCCTTTACATGCCAAACAAATTTATGGTTCCACCTCACATCCCATATTATTCATCCTTTTATCCATCAAAAATAACATATTCTACAATATCACATCCTCCCATGTCACAATTATTTTCTCAACCACTCTCTCATAAAAAACATATCCCCCAATCAACTCTATTTCACACCATCCATCAACAACAACCACCATAGGGTCCTATCCCATTTCAACCTCCAAACTTTCCTTTTGGCAACCCATTCACCCAAGAGTGGCAAGAAATGAAGGGTAAACTTAGAGGGTTGTAGACTAGGGCATATAACCAAATAAAATAATTCAAATTTGAATATTTATGCCATTATCCTTTCAACCACTCAATAATGACGGTATCTTTCCATATATGCTTTGAAATCCCAAAATTTGATAAGTAAAAGGGAACAAGAGAATCACACACAACCATGCCAAATATTTTTTAATGGTATTCCAAGAGATTGCATATAGCGATATGCATTTGATTTGAATATTCCCCTAAATATTGGGAGAAAAAGCACTTGAGTGGTCCGCACACCTACCTCAAGAATCTATTACATATTTTGCAATTGAGAAATTTGTAACCTATTTCTCATACAATATTGAGCATGAACTTACAATTCTTGATATTTTCAATGCCAAGAAACATAATGGTGAGAAATTTGGTGCTTTCTTGCAATGGTATAGAAGTTTTGGAAGTCACCTTCCTTGGCCCATCTCAAAAAAATTGTTTAAATATTTGTCACATAACTTAACCAAGAAATGGCCTTTCATTTATAGGTCCATTGTGTATCAAATTTTGACAAGGTCATTGAGAAAGGGATGACCATTAAGAAAAACCTCATTGCCAAAATTTTGATTAAACTATACAATAAAGATAAAGAAAACAATAATCAAACAAATGACAAACAAAAATTTTGGGATAAAAGAATGTAGTTAGTGATGAGGTAACTAAATCCAAGCACAATTAGGCTATGCAACCAAAGAAAAAATAACAAAATATCCCTAATGTTTAATCCCAAATAAAACCATCTCAATACCGCAAGGATGGCTAAAACCTCCCAATAATACAAAACACGAATACACTCCCTTGGGGGATCCCATGGAAGTCATATTCAAAAACATGTCCAAGCTAACAAGGTCAAATTTGTACATAATAAAACTTTCAACAAGAATCATCACAAGTTTGCATGGTACAAAGAAAAAAAATGTTGATTACCATCATATCAAAGGCCACACCACATCAAAATGCATGAAACTCAAAAACTACATACGATGAGATCAAACTAGAAATACATACAACATCCTTGCCTAATAAGTAATTGGGCATACATATCAAGATATTCTTCCAAAAAATGATCAAAGCTATCTCTCAACCTCCAGAAAAGGCTCATTCAATAATGATTGCACTAAAAAATTTATACCAATAAATCATCCATCTCATATGACTCCATCATGGGTCGTATCAAATAAGATTAACAAAAAGTTGCAACAATTAAAATTAAATCATTCAATTGTGTTGTCACCACCAGGCATGGTCAAGTAACTGTCCAAGGGGCTTCTTTGTCCTCCCAACATTCCAACCAATAGAATATATTAGAACATATTTGGAAGGATTCAATGCAAATATCTATCCTAGAGCTACTCAAAAAATCTATTTTTCCCAAAGAGATATTAGAGTGTGCCTCACAAAAGTCGCATGTCCCCAATGACATCCACTCCCTTCAATTCTAGGCCCTAGTGGGCTGATTATTGCATTCATACAACCTTGCATTTATAAAAATGATATACCACCTATTGATCCCTCACATACTAAAGCCCTCCATATTAAGCCATTATTAATAAGAATAAAGTAAAATGAGTCATAATTGATGGGGGGTGTGTTTTAAACCACACACATATAAATCAGTCAAGTAATTAGGATAGTTTGAGGATACCATGTACCCTAAAAATAAATTAACTATCAAGGCCTATGATGATGTGGAACAAGAATTAGAGGGCACCATATGGCTTCCCATTCAAGTGGGTCATGTTCTATATCAAATAATTTTCCACGTTCTTGATCTTGACCTTCCTTAAAACCTTCTCCTTGATTGACCATGGATTTATCCCATGTAGGTCATTCCTTCCACCTAGCATCAATGAATAAAATTCCCTCACAACATGGAAATAATAAATTTTGCTAACCCTCATCTATTTTAGTACTACAAAATGCTAGAAGGATCTTACTAAAGAACCCCATTATCCTAGAATTGGTGATGCCATCACTTCAACACCTCTACCTTCTTCATCATACGTTACCAATTCCTCTCTTTGGCATCATCATCATCCAATATAACTCCTAAAGTACATGTCAATATCATTAAGAAGGGATGTGGGAAGTACAAATTTCACAACACTTGTGTGGGCCAACTCCCTCTCTCCCCATGCTCCTATGGGAGACCTTGGTGTCACACTCATAAGACACCTAATGTTAAGCAATGTGAATCCATAATATTTTCTCAACATGGTATTCTAGAAAATGAAGCTATTGAAGGTGAAATTAATTCCTAGCTCTATAAGAATGAAGAATACACCCCACATTTTTTTGAAAAAGCCTATCCAACAATGCTTTGTATGTGTAAAAACAAGGGCTACAAAGGAAAGCTCCAAGGATTACATGAACAAGGAATCTTTGATCAAATCATTATAGATTAGGATACATGTCATTAGATGAGGAATCCTACAATATCCATGATGTGTTTGACACTAGAGAAGAATCATTTCCCATCATTGAACACATCAAGAAATGGAATATTAAATAATCCTTTATCAAATTAACTAAATTTTTCCATGAAATTCACCCATCATCTACACCATAACCCTTATCACCAAAAAGTACATTAATCTCCCTCTCATCCATCGTGAACTCGTTGCTTGGGACCAACAAGATCTTGTGTCTATAGACACATTCCAAAATGATGAAACTATTGTTTCTTTCATGGGACTCCACAATTACATACCAAAAAATGAACACAATAAATGTTTTGAAATTAAGCTTGATGCAACAACCTACTTCAGGAAACAAGTTAAGTTGCTTAGTCATGAAAATCTAATAAAAAATTAAAAAATTAATGTCCCCTAGTGAAAACTCCCCTAAGGCACTATTGGTGATTAAAAAATGGTATGTCTATTGAATAAAACCTCATTGAGACATTGAGACATTGATAGACGAGGAACTTAGACTTTCGTGGTAGATCTACATTGATAGGACCACTCTTTAGTGTTGGTTGAGGGAAAAAAATATTTAGTTGATTTGGGTACAAATGTCAATCCCAAGATCATATATATATCATAGCAAGTATAACAATAGAGGAATAGGAAACCATCACAAATATCCTCAATAACTCCTTACATATCTTTTCTTCATTATATGCAAACATACAAATCCTAGATACCGCTCTTGTTCTACATCATCTTGTGGCGCATCCTGATGCAAAACCAATAAAGTATAAACTTCACAAGATGCATCTACAAATCACCCTTTTGGCCAAAGAACTATAAAAATTATTAGAGGTTGGCTTCATATACCCCATTGATTATTCCAAGAGGATCTCCACTATTATTCATGTTTTTAAGAAGCACAAAGGAATCAAAAAATTTATTGATTTCAAAGACCTCAAAAAAGCATGTCCTAAGGGTAAATTTTCACTTCCAAACATACACATCATAGTCAACCTCACAATAAGATACGAGATGCTATCCCTCATGGATAATTTCTCTAGATACTACTAAATTTGAATTGCCCCCGTATACATAAAATAAATTTTACCTCATTGGGGCACATTTTATTATGAAGTGATGTCTTTTAGGTTGAAGAATTTCATGGAGACATATAAAAGAACAATGATTCTTATTAAGTGATGCATTCCGCAACATGCTACACACAATCATGAAAATAATGTAGATAAATACTAGCTAAATACATAACAACACCTAACCACTTGAGAGAGTACAAGGTGCACCTTAATCCAAAGAAATGTGTATTTGGTGTCATGATCAAGGAAAATTTTGGGCTTCATTGTCTCCTAACAAGGCATCAAAGTGTAATCCACCAAAGTCACTACCATAATGAAGATGCGACCTCCATAAATATCAAATAGTTACATAGTGTCCAAGGAAACCTTCAATCTATTCAAAGGTTCATACATAGCTAGTAAACAAACTTCAACCATTCTCTTGTCTCCTAAAGAAAAATAACTTTCATTGGATGAATCTTGAAAGAAATACTTTGATAAAATCAAAGAGTATCTTGCATCACCATTAGTTATCATGGCACCCATACTGGGAAAGCCGTTAATCCTCTACATATCCCTAATATTAGTCACCTTGTGGGAAATCTTAGCACATGATACAAAGTTCATGAACATGCAATCTACTACATCAGTAAAAATCTAGTGGGCTATGAGCTTAATTATACTCCCATAGAACATGCATGTCTAGTTGTCATTTTTAGCTCTCAAATGCTTCAACATTTCATACTAAGTCACAAACCTAACCTCATATGAAAAATAAACCCACTTAAGTATCTACTATCTAGGGCTTGTCTCATAGGTCATATGGCTAAATAATCATGCTATTGAGTGATTTCAACATTGAATATGTGGATAAAAATTAATGACAACTCAAGTTCTAGCAAATCAACTAGTACAAGAACCTCTTATAGATAGCCATATTATGGACTTTCCTAATGATCCTATTTTCATTTTGGATGATTCAATGTCTTAGAAATTGTATTTTGATGGTTCCTACACCAATCATAAATCAAGGGCCAAAATTATATTTTTCACTTCATAGGGAGATACCATACCTAAGACATTCAAATTGGATTTTCCTTGTACCAATAATATTATATAATATGAGGCCTTAATCAAGGGTCTCAAAATAACAATTCAATGGAATATCCAACATCTCCTAGTCTATGGAGATTCTCAACTTGTCATAAAATAAGTCAATAGTGAGTATCAAACAAAGGATGACAAACTAATTCCTTTTGAATGGATGGTTAATAGTTTCAAGGAGTTCTTCACAACCATCCAATTTGAAAAGGTACATTGATTTAAGAAAATAGTTGTTGATGCCATGGCCACCATTAGGTCACTATTGGGCATGCTTCAAGACATTCACTGTTAAAATACAAGCTTGTGTACATTTTTTGTTCCCACGATATTTACACCTACCTTCATAAACACACCTTCCCACCCAACCTATCACACACTAAATGCAAAATCTTTATCCATTACTCATCCTACTTTACTATCATTTTTTTTTTGTAATCCATAAGTGTCCCCGCGACTTAGCCCAACATGTTCCCTTTACGAGGCAAGTTGAGGCAAGACTAGTCCCCTGGGGATGCACACAATAGCTCATAAACCATGTGCATCGGGTAAGCTTGAGCCTTGGAGTCGAACCCAGAACATGTGGGGAGCAAACCCACACCCAAGCCAACTCCACTACCCATGCAGGCTCCTACTTCATTGTCCTTGTTAGCACACTATACCAAAGGAGTTTATATGGTTCCCTACTAAGATTCCTAAACTCAAAAGAGGCTTCTCTGCACTCAAAGAGATTCATGACAATACCCATGGTGCCCACACTAGTGACATGGTCTAAACAAATAAGCTATTAAGAATAGGCTATTACTAGACCACTATGGAACATGATCCATATTAGTATGTCAAAAAGTGTTTAGCCTATCAATATCATGGAGATTTGATTCACACACCATCATAAGCATTGCAACCCATCATTACTCCTTGGCCCTTTTCACAATGAGACCCATTCTCATTGGCAAGATTCACCCATTCTCCTCTAGTGGTCACAAATTTATCATAACCACCACTAAATACTTAACCAAATAGGTCAAATCTATTCCCCTCACCTACACCACTAGCCAAAAAATCTCTAAGTTCATCCTACATTACAACATCTATTGCTACAATGCCATAACCATTGTCACTAACAATGATAAGACCTTCAAAAACTAAGACATCCACACTCTTTATGATGCTTCCACATCTAACATCATTGATCCAATTCATACTACCCTCAAAGTAATGATCAAGTAGAGGCATTTAATAACACCTTACTAAAAATCCTCAAAGAAATTGTCAATAATATTGGTCATGATTGGCACGTCCTACTCAATCCTACTAGTGCAACTCCATATTCATGAGTCTTTGGCTCCAAAGCCATCTTTCTAATTGAGATTGAACTCCCATCACTATGTGTCTCCTTGCATAATCTCATCGATGATGAGGAGTAAATTTTTTTCACTATCATAGGGGGTGTGTAAGCTTGCATGGTTGGGGGTAAAAAATGGATAAGCTTAACTATAGCATGCTTATGCAAAGTGAGGACATGGAGGGTGAAAGGCCTAATCCTCTTACCTAGATGGATGCTTTGTATTAATGACACTTGTATTTTTATAAAATTGGGTGGATGATTTCATTGGATAATCCAAATATATAGTCCGATATATATTTCCCACAAAATCACATAGGCTAATTCAAACATTAACATATTAACCATATCATACAAGAAATAGATGAAACATGATTTTATTAATTTATAATCTAAAATTATATTCACAAATTCTACCACTAGGGCTTATAACCAAAAATAGAATTTAGTGTTCAATTATAATTAAACATAAGCACAAACAAGTGTCACTCCTTAATATACATTATTGTGAGCTAATCTTCCATATAATGCTCTTTAGGATCTTTTAGACCCTTGCTCTTCCAACTACCTTAACTACATCCCTCTTATTAACTATTATTGTCCCCTTCTTGATGCTAACTTGTTAATCTATATATAAGATGATGATGCAATATCTTAGCACTAATAAAAAATGCACTATATTGCTCCATGCACACACATTAAGAATCATAGTTTCAATATTAAGTGATTGCTCCTTTAATTTTAGCTTAGGACTTGGATGTTGGTGAAATGTGTAAGTGCCCATTCTTTCATATATGGCAGGGTGTAAGCTTGAAAACTCCTTGTAGCCTCAACCTCAAAATTCCTTAGAAACAATAATATTATAAGTGGCATTATTAATTCGTGTGAGATTCAAATGTATCACACAACTCAAATAGTCCTTTATTAAGTAGATGTAACAAGTCAAGTGAAAGAATGCCTTTCATAATCTACTTGAGAGCAATCTTCTCCCTAAAAGATCTGTCAAAATCAAGTTGCTAGAAAGTCGACCCCACTCCCCTAAGAAAGAAACAAAAAATCGCAAGACACCTCCCCCTAAAAATGTGGACCCCTCATGGATGACGCTCCTCAAAATTACTCCTGAAAAATGCAATCCTGCTCCCCTCTCTTCAGGTGTCATTAAGAAAAGAAAGGTGGTGATTAAAGATCCAAGCTCTAAATCCCCAACCATTACGATCCCTGGTGACTAAGACATAAGCCTTGAAAGTGGATCCACAACCCTTGTTGGTCGTAGGTCTACCCATCTTGCTCTTGCTACTTCAAAAGGAAAGAAAATAAGAAAAAAACAAAAAAATATGTAGATACGAAGGTTGAGACCCCTTCAGAACTTGAGAACAAAAAAGGGAAGAAATTCACAAGGGAGGAGAATGATACCTCCTTTGAGGAGGAGTATGTCCTAGATAGTTTTGGAGAAACTGAACTCTCCGAGGAAGAGGTTTCGATGTCCGGGGATATTGAAGATTCTAGTCAAGAGGAAGAAGGCAATACACAACAAGAGGAGGAGCATGGTGAGGAAGAAGGGACAAATCTTGGAATGGCTGAAGAAAAGGGAAATATAAATGAAACCCCAATTGATTTGGAAGCCCTTGAAATTACTACTAATACCCCTCTCAATTTTGAGTTTGAATGAAAAAAAACATTGAAACAGAAAATACAAAAATGGAAATTCTTGAAGAGAGGATGGAGCAAGTTGAAAGAATGTTGCAAAAAGAAGACAGTTCAAATAGGTTCCATACTATGAAGAAGGTCATCAAGAATTTATGTAGAGTGATGGACGGTGTTATGAAAAGAGTTGTGATGGGTACCATATCGAGACAGGGAAAGATAAAAAAGTAGCAGAGAAAAAAAGGAAGAAGGGATGAAGCTGACCAGTCTAGGGTGATGGAGATAAAAGATAGCCTCGAGGAAACTGTGGAAGATCTGGAGAAGGCTTGGAACCTACTAGAGGAATCCTAATCCTCTGTTCTATGTTTAGTTTTGTTCAGTTTTATGGCTTTGTTCGACTGGCTTTTTGACTCTTTTTGTATGGCTTATATCTGATATTGGCTTGGAAAGCCTAAATTGCATTTATATACTGTTAATCTTTGTTTTGATGGCTATATTCCTTTTGGGAACTTATGACAGGATCTACTTGCCTTATGATAATATCTGGGTTAATGATAGTATGGTATGGTTAAATTTATATTGGTACTTGGATAGGGTTATCTGTTTTGATTCTTTAGGAATAGGTTGATGCTTGTTCTCTGTAGTTTTAGTGAGTAGATGTAGTGTTGTTTCTTGTTTTGTTGTCTCCTCTATTTTGTTTTTCTTGTCTGGTTGTTGTTGCACTAGATAGTTTTGTTGTTCTTGTACGAGATCAAGGCCCTAACCTTGCTTATTTAATCAAAAACAAGTCAAGTGAAAGTTCAAAGTTGTCACATTTTTATTAAGGAAATGACCAACAATGATCTAACTTTGAAACTTAAATGACTAGAAAATGACATATATGTTTTGAATTTAAAATGATGTAAACTAATAAAATATAAAAAATAATGTATTTTATATTTGTATTAAGAAAAATATTTTTTGAATATTTTTTTTTGTAAAATTGACACTATGATTTAGTTGTTGATAAAATATTAAAAAATGAGGTTAAGTGAGCATCACTCTTTATATAATATTTATTTTCATTTTTTTAATATTTAAACTTAAACTTTTAGTGTATGGAATTTTTTTCACTTTTGATAAATATATTTTTTAAATAAATCTTAAAAATTTGCATTTATTGAAAACATTACTATTTTAATGGAATGTCACATTTTTCCTTAACTATATATTCAAAATAGAAGAAAACAAATTATATCATATTGACAAAAGATCTTTTCTTTAGTGTATCATTTTTTTAATAAACTTTAAGTATTTTTCTTGACAAGAAAATCAACTTTATATTTTGGTACTGATCACCTACTTGTAAAAATAAAAACATAAATATAAACAATAATTAAACTATTAAATATTTTATAGTTTTGAAAGCTACACGTTTAGATCTATAAAAGACTATTTTTATATTTTTAAAAAAATGGTATTTACATGAGTAAGAGTTGTGAAAATATTAAGTTTTTTGGGATAATTTTATTTTTATCTTTATAAATTTGCCTAAAAAATAATACTATATATGTATTTAGTTGACACTTTCAATTGGCAAAATTGTGGTCTATATCTAATTTAGCTAGAATGAATCCAACTAAACCATATGTTTGACCAAAATTGATTTCTAGTTGGAAATATTTAAATTCACTTGTACTAATAAATTGGCTTGAGGTGTGAAACAACTTTGAACTTTTACCAAATCACAATGCATTAATCTACAATGAACACTTAATCAAAGACTTGGACATGTTAAAGAACACCATTATGATAGTTTGATTATAAAAAAGCACTCTAGTGAATTTGTGATAAATGTTGGACTATCTATTCTAAACAAAGACTACAATAAGAAAATGTTTCTTTAGCAAGATTAAAATAACTGCAACAACTAATAAAACCTATACAAGACAAAAAACAATAAATATTTTTTATTTATTCAAGAATGCTTACACCTAAGATGCTCCTACATCAAACATCCTAAGTAATTGAAATATAAGACCTACTTTCATCCAATTTTTTTGACTAAATAAAATATCAAATACATATATACCATCTCTTCAACTTACCTATGTGATTCCTTCTTTTGTTAGTCCATGATAGTCACACAATTATGCTTCATTAAATACTAGTAATGCGCCAAATCCTTAGAGAATTCAAATTTGTATGCATTAAGAGTGATAGGCCAAAACTGGGGTAAAGAATAAAGAAGATTTCAGCTCAGTCTAAGTGTCAATCTGGGGATCGTAAGCTTGTGAGAGGTATTGCGGCAGTATACCTAAGGGAGGAAAGTAGTGAATTAAGTGGGGATGAATGCGTCTAGAACACACATAAATTTCCTAAATGAAAATATGGTTTAACTTTTCTATTCTTCCTTTCTAATAGGAACTCGCTAGGAACTGTGACAAGAATTGTTATAAAAAAATATATATATCTATGACAGTAACATCAACAATTTACAACAAAAAATAAAACACACTTTAAGCTCTTCCACGCCAAATTAATAATACTGAAATCAAACTTTAACGAAATATTAAATTCAAAACTTAAATCACAAAATATTCTATCAAACTGAACTATAATAAAGATGTTGGAATTTAAATCACACAACTATTAAAGTTTGAAAGCTATTGAAATTAAATCAAACAAAAAATAAATCACACAAATATTAACAATAAAAATAAATAAATGTCACCATGCTTCACCAGGGAGTGGGCCCTTGCTGCATGGTTTGCAGGTGAGATGGGATGAGAGTCTTTCTACGTTGTTGTGATCAAAGAATCATTTTATTTTATTAGAAATGATACAATAATTTGCATATAATATCTCCTTACAACATGTTAATTCACCCCCCTTTATAGTTATTACATTGCCTTATAAGGCGTGAAACAAATTACAAGTTGTTTTACTATTCATGCCCTTCCTCTTATTTCTACGTGTGGATTTGTTGCATTATTTTTCTAATATTATGCATATGCTTTTCCACACCACCTATTATATTTTTTTGCCGACCTATTTTGTTGCATTTTCTCCTATTCCCTTGTCG
Organism: Sequoia sempervirens; assembly: GCA_007258455.2. Taxonomy (NCBI): domain Eukaryota; kingdom Viridiplantae; phylum Streptophyta; class Pinopsida; order Cupressales; family Cupressaceae; genus Sequoia; species Sequoia sempervirens. Next base: position 24,898 of record VDFB02307687.1, on the reverse strand, counting down.
TCTTTTATGGCACTATTTATGGCTTGTGGGTTAGAACAAAACCAGCCATAAAAATAGGATTTTGTTGTGCCATAAAAATAGCTATTTGTTTTTCCTCTCTTCATCATAATTTTATTAGTTACAACATCAAATAATATATGCTATTCTGTGCCATATGAGTAGCACAATAAATAATTATTTAAAATAAAATTAATTGCTGAAATTATTTTCTGTTGTGCACGTGATAGGAGGTTCCTATGAAGAATGTGACAGGAAGTCTATATGCTGATGACAGGAAATATGTATGCTGCAAGATATATTTTCGAAGGATTGAAATCATAATGCTTATTAGTAAATACAATCAATAATTATTTTCCATATTTTATCCAAAACTATATTAAATATCGCTTATATATATTTAATCATATGCAACATAAAATGGTATGATATGGAACGAAAATGGAATGTGGGAATGGGTATGAAGGCGTATGAAATAGGCTAAAATGTGGCATAAAATGGGACATAAATGGCTCTCATCATTCCCCCCAACTTAACATATTGCACGTCCTCGTGCAATCATTATTTTTGAGAGGGTAGCCTTAGGATTGTGACTTTGGATTTCCTCTTCACCCCTTTATTATTATAGCTCATTCACGATCATAGTTTCTTTCAATTTTTCTATAGCTCTTTTATATATTAATCATCATGGCTTTGTTTTTGTTTGCCAACTTTCATTTCATTTTTTTAACATTCATACCTCTTTTGATTTTTACTCTTTTTTTATCATTTTTTTCTCATTTTTCTTTGACAATTTTTCTCATAGCATTATTTATTGGAAATGCTATGTATAAGAGGTATCATAAGAAAAAAATGATCTCCATATTTATGAGCTATGTGAAATGGGTGACATAGTAAGCAATATGAATGATTATAAAGGGTGAAAATAATGGATACAATGATAGGATAATGGATACTATGGTGAGGTAATTAAGGTGAAAGAAAATAATGGGAAAAATGATAGAGAATAAGGATGAGGAACCTCCCCCCAACTTAAAGGGTTGACCGTCCTCGGGCAACAAGGAGATGATGGGTAGGAATGTTGCATGATATGATTATTACAATAAGAAATATTAATAAAGTTAAAAGATAAAATAATGAAAAATAATATTGATTTTTTCACCAACTTGCGTGTCCATTAATGCCAAGATCTGGTAGCCAATGTAACTCTACAACTTTGAATCCCCAACAAGTATTGTTGCATATGAAAGGGCACCTTCACAATGAAGCATTGCGGAGCATACTAATGGTAGTTGAATCTATCTTCACGTTTGCTAACACCTCAATTGAATGTGTAACTTTGTGCTATAGGTGATCAAATTTATGTTGACCATGACAAATGAGAGCACATCTACACAAGTGAGCAATAGGAGGTGCTAGAGGCACTCATACAACCACTGAAGCAATAGAGTATACCAACAAATTGATTAGCCCATAAAAAGAACACAAATTATTGCATTTTTTCTTTTTCCTTTTTTTTCCCTTTTTTTTCTCTTTTCATTTTTTCACTTTTTTTTTTTTTTAATAATTTTGATAACGACAAGTGACTGCTAGCAAGCCAGTTTTCAATCACTTACCACTTAGTGGCACTGTGAAATCAATTTTCACCACTAAGAATTTTATTCAACTACAATCCGCCAGAAACTGGTTTTCAAATTGTAGTTGTCTAACAACGCCCGAAGATTTCCATTGTTAGAATTTATTGCTTTTTTCATTTTTTTCAAATTTTCATTTTTTTTCAAATTTTCATTTTTTTTCAAATTTTCATTTTTTTTTCAATTTTTTTCAAATATCTTGCATATAATGACCAAAGAGAAGGAACCCCTTATATGGATGTTGAAGTGACACCATCGAAACTTAAGTTCCTTTTATGACCCCTCAAAAAGTCACTGCTGAAACTGGGTTGTATGTAGAACTTGAAATGATGACCAATAAGAAAGATACCTCCATTAAGATTGACAATGCATAGTTCATAACACAATTGCTACAAACAATCTTGATCCATTTAGCTCATGCCACCATATCTAAAATCTGACTATAGAACTTTTAAATACATGCCTAATCACTTGGTGGAAATAATTACTTACAATATATGCAATCTTTCAAAGATAAGGCTATGTAGTGAAAGACCAATGGTAGTCACTCAACTTATCCAATATTTCCATATAGTTGTGGATAGGTGGATGATTCAATCTTTATGATGAAGTATGTTGATCTGTAATATGCTCAAGCTTTGTGTGCTTCTTCAAGTGGTCTTTGGATCTATGTCTTGTGAAGAATTATCCAAGAACATAGTATCTTTGTTTCTCATATACCAAGTTGCATACTGTCCTCCACATGATCTGGCATCAAAGTTGATATCAAAGAGAACTTGTGTCCATGAATGTTGAACACCCCACCCAAAAATCCTCTTGTGATCTCCAATAGTGAAGCACAAAGGAAACTTGAGGTGTTCCATATAGCTAGCAAGGCCAACAAGGTGTGTCTTTGGATGCTCATGTTGAGAAGCATCATCAACTGGTATTGGTGCAAAAGTAATCATCCATTTAATAACTCCACCATTAATAAGTATTTAAGTCATTTTTGTAAATGAAGGGTAGAGTTATTAATGTGAATAAATAATAAAATGGATGAATATTATTACAATGAATGCTTGTGTAGACATAATATCAATGCTAATTAACACAAGAATGCGTACCTTTATTTGTTCCAAGTATTACATAATGGTATTATTAGAAGCACCAAAGAAATAATATTTCATTAAAGTTTGATTTCATGAGAAAAATAATAATCATATTTCTTTATAATCATTCGTGGCCCGAATTTTCTCATCTTCAAATTATCATATGCCCATTGTGGAATCCCTCTTTTCTAAAATATACAATCAATTCATTTCTAACTTCATATTCATTGTCTCATCTTCTTGTCGACCTTCTCCTTGTATTTAGCATTTATTATATCCAACAACTTCTCAGATTCTCATTGTATCAATTATTGATGCACATATAGCACTCAATTTTTTATGAACTTACTATAAAAATAAACTATACAGAGAAATTTCTTACCTAAAAAATACTCTACAATATAGGCCAATTCATAATTAATTTTACCTTCTTGAGATCCATCCCTAAATCCTTAGAATTATAAAACATAAATATATCAACTCATTTTTCATAAAACTACATTTTTTTCTTCTTTAACTCTCTATAATGTCAATCTAATATGTTCTAAATGTTCATTGTTCTTAGTAAAAACTAGAATATCATCCAAGTAAACAATGACATTACCTAAACATGGCTTCAATACTTTATTAATTGATCCCAAAAGACATAACCAACCACTAATAAAAACATAAATATATCATCTCTTATTTCATAAGCTTACATTTCTTGATGTTAATTAGCACTTTTTCTTCTTTGAATTTATAATACCAATCTAATATGTTCCATAAGTTCTTCCTTAACCTTATAAAAATTAGAATATCATCCAAGTAAATAATAACATTCTTACATAGATATGGCTTCAATACTTCATTCATCAATCCCAAAAGGCATAAGCAACCACATACATACCTTATTTAGTCTTAAATGTTGACTTCTATTTGTAACGCCCCACCGTGTGAACCCCAAAGGACAACAAAATACAACACAATTTTTTTATTTTTTTTAAGAACATTGCATAAGATGATTGTGAACATACATTATATAAGATGATTATAACATGCATTACATGACGAAACCTAACTAGTCCCATGGGGTTACATGGTTGCATTACACGTAAACATTCCCAACCAATAACATCGTTAAAGCTAATGCCAAGCAGATAACAATAAAAGCATATATTCACAAGATAACATAATGATAACATACAACCATCCATGATCATTAGAGATGAAAAGATACATCATTTTATTACATCTCAATTCATAGTTCAATATTACAATTGTGGAGCATATTTCCACAAATACAACACATCATGGATACACTATTACATTACATAATGCTTCCCTTATATCAACGGGAAGAGTACATCAAGTACAAGAATAATACATCAATGAAAAATAAGGTACAGAGCGTAGAAAAGTCTTCAACCAAGTGAAGCTCTAGAACCTCTTCATCTGCATCCGCATCACAAACACAACCTGGGAACCCAATGGGGTGCATAACACGTTCCACTCGACCATGTGGACCTGAAGGCCCACCCCCCGTGCTAGGAGATGACAAGAAATGACTCACATCCAAAAAAAGGTCAAGCAGACAAGGCTAACAAAACACCAACATAAAACAACATCAAACAAATACAAACAACACTCCCAGAGACAACCAAACAAGGGAAAATAAATAAGTACTGTAGGAGAGTGTCATCGCATGGCCTTACATGGATTATCTAGACAACCTATCACAAGGTTCCGCCTCCATCTATGGTTATCCTGACTGTCTATCTCAAGGCGCCGCTCCATAGGGTGACTCATGCAGAACCACTTACCTTTTGTGAGGACAAGGCAATGATCTTACCAACTAGGTCTTCTCATCCCATCCTTAGCTTGTGAAAGCACTAACGTTATGGGTGAGGCACATAATTAATCGTGTTTAGTGTTTAACTACCCAAACCCACTAGTTCATTAATTACATTATCACATGTTTAGGAAACTCTTCCATGGGTTATCCTGACATCCCCTTCGTGCGCCGACCCCCATGAAGAGCCACTCTCCCTACAGGTACCCAAACCAAAACACGCAAGGGGTGTACCTCATCTCATATAAAAATTAAGGTGTACATAACACACAACATGCGAGGCAATAACCATCTTGCAAACCCATTCCATATCACTGAAACAAGAACAAAGGAGGTACCACCCACCACATAAACTACATAAAACAACTCATACACTAAAACAACAGAGTACCCAAACGAATAAGTTTTCCCCTAGCCTCTGGAAGTTACTAAAAAATATCCACCCAAAAATGAGAATAAAAACTTGGGTTCCTGTGACTCAAAGTCAACACAAACATAAACCAACCCATAAACTAAACAACATTTAACACTTCTTTTGAACAAATATAACATCAATGGAAAAATCACATTCATCACCATGAGAAACATTAAGCAGTGCAAAACAATCGTAAAATATTTTCAAATAATACTTTTCTATTATTTATTCTAACTAAATAAAATATGTAAGGTTACAAAAGATTCTTAACAATAATCTAGCTTTTAAAGTACCATTCTTCAGTTATAAAAATGAACGACCAAATCAAATCCCATAAATCAACTAATTAAATATTAATAATTTCTTCTTAAGAGATATTAATAAAACAATCTATTACATTAAACTTTATCATTCTAAATATTAATAAAACAACTTGCAATGAAACATTTCATCTTGATAATTTAATCAATTCCATAATTTTAATTAAATTTATTTGCTCGTTTTATAAATTTATTCATTTAAATTTCACCCTATATATATATATATTGCACAAAACCTCATCAATCAAAGAATATTACAAATGAAAATAGAACTTTAGGGAACAGACGAAAGTCAACTTTATTTCGCTAACTCATACAAAGTAATAAATTTTAATGAGTATTTAAAAATAATCAATTACATTTAAACATTTACCGTGAGTTCATCAGATTATAAAAAAGGAAGTCATATAACACATTTTTTTATCAAATCACGCATTTTATTACAAACAAATTGCTTTGTATTTATAACTCATGAAGAATAAATATATTTACACACACATATAATCAGGTTTACTTTGCTGTCGTTATACAATGATACAATTTACAACCTGCAGCTAAAACATAATTTACATGTATATCTATTTGTTTATAAATATACATATGTGTTTTAAACGTATACAAAAATTAAAACTAAATGAAACCTCCAGTTAAGGAGGTGAAGCCATTACACAGGCTGCGCACATCAACAAACTAAGGGAAGCACTGGCTGGTAAAAGAAATTTATTATTCTTTTCCTATATGAATCATTTCTCCTTGAAAACAATTGGAGAGAGAACAATTAAAATAAATAGGAGAATAAAACATCTATACTGGTAAAATGAAGCTTGAAGGTGAAAATATAAGCTGAGTTACTTCTACAATTCTTTTGGCTGTAAAATTTTCCAGATTCTTCCTTTTTTTTTAACGAGAACCCTCTTAGAGTGAAAACAATTTCTTTTCCACAATTCTCGTATGATGTTTTGTAAAAATTCCAAATGTTTCTTTTCACCCAATTCCAAAAAAAAATAAGGAAGAACTCTAAAGTTTTTCGATAATAAACAAGACAGGTGGCTAAATCCTAAATCACTTTTCTTCAGATCTAACTCCACTATTTTTAAATTTATTAACTCTTTCAATAATTTTTCACCTTTATTTTAATATTTTCCCTGATAGACAATATATCACATTATTTAATTTAAATAATTCATATCGGTCACGTAATTCTTTTCCAACTATAATATTTAATAAAATATCATTTTTAATATTTTATTCACTTCTTCTTTATCTAAATATTTAAATTTAGAAATAGACTTTATTAATAAGTGGATTATTAATCCACTTTATTAAATTAGAAAATAACATTATTTATAAATACAAATTTGTGTTTAATTTATATTTTCGTCATTAATACAATAATAGTATACACTATCAAATGATTATAACCTTTAGATTAGTTTAATATTTTAATTATTTAAAATTCTCTTAATAATTTAATAATTTAATTTATTACTTTAATTAAATCAATGTTACAAAAAGAGCAATGAAACCCAAAGCAATGCCTGAACGACAATGAACAATTACCATGCCTAGTACATGAAACACATTAATTATCCAATTAACATGAACAACAAAACAAAACAGCATTAAATGAACAATTAAAATGAATGACATGAAACATAACGATACCATAACAAAACGGGGTACTGACGGACAACATCATCAAATGACGACGAGATGGTGGACACAGAAAGGGATACTTTCTTGTCAACTCCCTAAACCACATCATATCCATTGGGTATGTTGGGCACGCTCAGACCCAATGGTGTGGGTGGAGTCAGTGTTGTAATGTCCCCATTTTAGCCCTACGCTCTTCATTTGGATTTAGCCTATTTTCAAAAATTCGTAGGCTAAGCTGAAGCAGAAAATTAGGGTTTCCTCTTTCAGATACTGCTCAGTTGGCGTTTAGAGGTTGTTGTGTAGACTTACTATTTATAGCAGTTCACTATTTTTAGCAAATCTATCTTTTGGCAGTATCTGTTTAGCAGTAGTTCAATCCTTTGCAGTTCGGTTGTTCAATTTGGCTTTCTATTGGTTTTGAAACGAACGTACTATTTTTGGCATTGGCTATTTTTAGTAAGTCTAATTTTGGCAGTGGCATCATTTGCAGCATCAGCTCAAGTCATCATTCTATTTTTGGCAGAATCAGTTTGGGCGTTGGTTTTGGCTTTGGCTTATATCTCTCCTTTGGACTGAGTTTCAACACTTAGTCAATTTTGTATTCTGAGTTTGTACTCCATGCCCAATCATTGAACTTCGTGTTGTTTTTAAAATGGGGTCATGAAGGGGGGACGCCTCATTTAAGTTCATTAATGTTTTTTAATGTTTAAATATCTCCTCAAATGTGGGACGACTTGGGAAAGGAATACTAAGAGTTTTAATATTTTAAAAATGCTTTTGAGGTGGATGTCCCTTGGAGAAATTGAAGAGTTTCTTGATTGGAGTTACAGGTTGCTTCATTTTCCCAATTGAAGCTTATTTATTGAGGCTTTGAGAAGAGTTCATCATCTTTGGTTTATAATATCGTTATGGTGTTGGTTTGAAATCTAGAATCTGGCTAAGGGAAAGCTTAGCAAATTTACTCCATTCTTCGGGCCTAAAACTATGGTTCCCTAGATGGTGGATTGAGAGTGTGCTTCATCCAGAAGTGCACATTGAGCTTCAAAGTTGAAGATTTTGTAGTTTTTGATAATAATTTTCAGAATTGTGTTTGTTGGTCATATCATGGCTGAAGGAGATTTTCATTAACAACTTTTTGTATGATTTTTATGTGCTTCTGGGTATTGAAGAAATTGATTCCTAGTACATGGGCACCCCTTCCCATAGAAGAGCATGATTTAATTCAAAGTATTTATTTTTATAATGCAAAATCGCCCCTCCCAGCCAAGCCGTACCATTTAAGAGAGCATTGAAGTTTGTGCCAAATAATTGAAGGGAGTTTTGATGTTGTTTAATCATTGCAAGTTGGGCACCATCCTTCTTGAGAGCCATTGCACTTCGTTTCAACTCATTCAGAGGTAATTTGAAAGAGTTATGGGTATTTCATTGATGTACAGTTTGTTGGTCTGTATTTTCAGATGATGGCATTCCATATCAGACTTGACTCATTCCATGTTATGCTATAATTATTGGATGTCTATGCTTCTAGTTTCATGTGCATTCATTTTGGAGGGAATAGAAGCATTTTGGATGATGATATGAACAATTTAGGGGAAGTTTAAGTTGTTGGTCTGATTATCTCAGTTTGTTGGTCTTAATATTAGACTTGGTTATTCTCTTTTCATGCTATATTTCTTTGGTCTTTGAACTCACATTTGTGATCAAAAGTATAGTATAATTCTTGCAGAAGTTTGGAGCAAATTTCTATTGTAAATTCATTGCAATAAGCTCATTGTAAATGCTGGTAACAGTAGTACTGTTCCAGTCATTCTTATTTCAACATTTACTTTATGTTTCCAGTCATTCTTATTTCATCATTTACTTTATGTTTTAATTCAAACATTGTAACCCCTGGATGGTTTACTGCTAGTGTGGAAAAAGAACTTGTTAATCTCTCTTTGTACCCACTAAAAAGTGGCGAATTCCCACTCACGAGTGGATGCCCGCCGCAACGAATGAATTAGTTTGTTTTGTATTTCTTTCCCCCCACTGAATTGGTGGTTGTGTGGAAATCTTTCATGGCTGGTTCACCACCTAAGTTAATTTCCGTTTTGTAATATGTACTCTACCATATGCTATCACCTCGACTTCTAAGGATCTTGGTGAATATTCTTGGCATTGAGTTTTATCTTTTCACTTATAGTTGTAATCAGTTTCAGCTTTTGAGTTATTTAGATCCTAGGGATCCTCTGACCATATGCCTACCCCTCCTCCTTTAGTGGTCTTAGGGCGCATTCTTGGTTAGAGTTACTGTTGTCACCTAGAAATACACCCTATGCAAAGTTGTAAAAATTGAGCTTTCTAGTGAAACATGGGATCATCTCAAGGCTGTGGGTCACCTATAGTTGAAATGAACCTCCGGAGAAGGCCGACTTCCTTTGGGTAAAACCTAAAACTACTGATTTTTGAAGGAAAAGGGAGAGAGATAATGCATAAAAATGAAAATTAAACTCTAAGGTGATGCACCGAAATGACAGGAACAATGAGACACTCGAGCTACACTTGAATACTGGTGACAGCCATGAGACTGCACAACAAGATCCTGTAGATCACACATTCAAATAGGTTTGACATGCACATGCCTTCAAGAAGGAAAGGCAATTTTTTACAAACTAGAAGCTCATGTGCTGGATTAAGTAAACACAGTTTGTAACCTACATGATACTACTTCTGCAAAGAAAGGCACGACATGAAACAAAAGCTACAAGGAAAGAGAAATTTTCACTAAGTAGCTCAATGAATCACTTAAAAAGAATGCACTATACTTGACAAGAATCAGAAGGCAAAATGATGGACCATCAATAGTAACCAAGTTAGATTTTGTATATTATGTTCCAAATTGAGTTACAAAATCCTGCTAGTCTGAGAGAGGACTGCAAAAAGGGTCACAGACTTCAGAGGAGCATACATCGGAACTCTCTTTCAAAAAAGGAAAAAAATGCCTTATATAGAAAAGATCTCGGCCCCTTAGGGTTTACAAAATATCTATCAGAAAGATTAGTCTTTAGATTTTTCATGTAGTTAATGTTGCACCCTGCATGTCCCTGTCGGTGAAGAGTCATCCCCGGAGAAGCCTCCTGATCTTTCTGCAACCACCGCATTCACTTCTGATCTCGTGTCGATCTTTGAATTCCCCAAGTCGAGTTGCTTTGAATGCTCCTGAGCTCACGTTGCTTTTCCTTCTGTTAATCACCTTCACCTTGGTCAGACCGCCATGGCTCGCCTCAGCTCCCCCTGGTTGGTTGAGCGCATTCCACGCAGATTCTGTAGGTAGTCAAAACTCTTTTGAAAAGAATCGCATCTCGGCGAGACACTAAAAGTGTCTCACCGATGCGATTATGCCCTCTGAAACCATCGGCATAGCATGTGACAGTCGACGAGAGTTCCTATCGAGCCCACCAGTTATGTCGATATCACTGAAACCATCGGCAAGACACAATTTTGTCGCTGAGACATCATGATGAATTCTCTATTCCTTAGCGAAGGCATCAGTTACGGGAGGCTTCACTGGTCGGTGAGACCCTGTGGCGAAGGTATCCTTCTCCCCAAGCTTTGCATTCTTTGTTGAGTCCCTATCGGGTCGGCAAGACTCTCAGCGAGGTCTTCCTTCACTTCACTTCGGCAAGAGAAACCCTCATCGGCGAGACGTCATAGCGGCCTCATTAGTTATGCCGATATCGCCTCCCATCGCTGAGACCACCTTGATGTCGGTAAGACATCCTACCGAAAGTAAGACCTCCATTCTGAGTCTCCCTGAACGCATTTTACTCTGTCGGGCTCTGCATTTCCTTCGGTGAGACATTATTGATGTTACCCCGAGACATTTTATTCCACTAAGCTCCAGGTCTCCTTCGGTGTGACTCCAGTCGGTCGGTGAGACATCATACCGAAGGCGCTTTGCTTTGGCGAGGGTCTTTCAGTTGACATGACTTTCTTTATCGCTGAGACCTTCTTGTTGCACGCTTTTTCTTGGCGAGCTCCCTGAACTTCTTCATCCTTCTTGTCGCCAAGACATCCCGGGTCGCCGAGACATCTTGTAGAACTCAATCCTCCTTTTGGAAAACTACTTCCCATCGGGGGGACTCTCTGCTTTCGGCGAGACTTCCTTCCGAACTCCTCGTGTTACACCGAAGATCCTTCCCCGTTTGCCAAGACTCCACTCCGTCGACCAGACCTCACATCGATATGACTTCATTAGCGGGACCGCTGGCTTTCGGTGAGACTTTAATTGTCATCGGGACTTCATGGCGAAGGCATCTCCTCATGGCGATCTCTTTGCTTTCGGCGAGACATCGGAGTCGGGGAGACCTTTCTCTAACTTGAATGCTACGACGAAGGCTCCTTAAGTTGGGGAGACCTTTCTCTTATCGCCGGGACATCACTTTGAATTCTTTGTTACGTCGAGAGACTTGTTTTCCGACAAGCTCCCTCTCCTGTCGACGAGACTCCAACTGTTCGCTGGGACCCTTCACCGAGCGTCAAAAGCTACCCCGAAGCCCTTGGTCGCCATGAGTCTCCCCGAGCTCACGATTGAATGGCCTATCAGCCAGAGAAATCCATGCGATAAGAGGTCATACCGAACCCTCAATGTTAAAGCAATAGGCTCTGCAGCTTCGTTCGGCGGACAAAAACTAGGTCATAGCGACCTGTTCAAAACAGAAAGTATCAAGCAACCAGTCGGCCAGATAGTGAAGATGTCATGCCGACCTAGCTCTAATGGAGGCTGAGCATAGAATATTGAGGCATGTTTCCAACAGAGCAGGCCTCCCAACTGAATCCCCTGTGAAATGTCATCATATGCATAGAGTAACCCTTAATGGAGACATCCCATATGGCCCTTATGAACACTTGCAACATAGATGCTTTGCCTGATTGAGCCTGAGGGTGAAAATTGGGTAACAGTTACTATTTCGCATCGTTTTGGTTTTGGAGCTAACCTTAACGGGTGCGTGTTGCAATTGTAATTGATATTAAAAATTTAGAAAAAAATAAAGGGCATATTTCAGGTGCTCAGTACCTACAGTCCTGCATAAAACCAAGTGCCGAAACAACATATATATTCAATGCCAAACACACCGTGAGAGAGAATTGCAGTGTAGCAGGGCGCTCATGGATGAGCGATGCCACACCGTCCCTCTCACTCGAACTTCAAACAATAACCATATTCTAAACAACATCATCATTAAACAATAAGTAAACAACTGCATAAGCATAACATCAAACACATATGTCCACATATCATAAGCAATAGTAGTGGTGTCATAGACAACCAAGTCCAGTAAGCAGAACTGTCAACCAACCAAACAACATGGTGAAACAGTCACCAACATAGTCTCAAGTATGCATCAATATAAACAATATCCAAACAGTATCAACCACTCACAGAAAAGTATCATAAGAGTAACAGTAACACGACAGGCACTATACTATTCATCTCCTCTAATTCTAATATGACAATAACCACTTTTGTAAAACACTTTGGTCTACTCAAACAATGCATCAAAGCATACATCTTTGGCAGTGCAAATCTAAACCTTACTGAGATCTTAGCTCTAGAGTCTATACACTGCCTTCATTATCCTCATTAATTTAGTGTTAGTATAGTTAGCACTACATAAGGATTTAAATTTTCTCTTATTGACCATTTCTTCAACAACTATTTCACTTGATTTAATTCTTCATTTTCTATTGGTGTCATCATATGTGCAACCTTTAACAAACTTGCTTATAACATCAAATCCAAATTGTGATTAATATTTCTTATTGGTGGTAATCCATTAGACATATTATAATACACTATATCATTGTATTTCTTTAGCAACTTTGAAATCTTAGTATGTAGCAACACTTCTTCACTTGCACTACCACATATCTTGGGAACTACTACAAACACATCTTCTCTTGCTTTAAACCTTCTAAGGATTTCCTTCCATCAACTAAACAAACTCTTACATTATTGTTTACAAGATTTCCCTTTTTATGGAGTAAGAATATGTTTCTCAGCTCCATTTATTGAAGCATGTATGTTCTCCTACTTCAATCCTTCTAAGGATTTCATACCACAAACTAAACAAACTTTGGAATTATCATTTATAACATTTCCCTTATCATGAAATAAGAATATGTTTCTCATCTCCATCCATTTAAGTATGTGTATTCTCTCTAATATTATGAATAGTTTTTCTACCACATTACCATAGTCTTCCAACAATAAATGGTAAATATTTGTAGGCTTGACATCAAACAATACCTCATCATACTATTACCTTATCTTGAACTTTGGCCAAACACTATTCACTTACCAATGCCTTATGAACATTTTGCAACCACAAAAATTTATATGGACTAGGGTGCTCTATCCCTTCAACTTCAATTCATCAACCATTTCAATTGACACAAGCTTATCATTTCTTTCACCATCAATTATGTGTTTGTAACATTTTTCTTCAATCTTACAAATGGTCCTAAACAAATTCTTTCTTTGCACTATATTCTCTATCCTTATTACTAAACTTCAAAATTACTTTTTCCATTAAAATGACTCACCTCTTTCTAGTTCATCCACTCAACTAGGTGATCCAATTAATTCTTCATTGACATGTGTGTCTTGTGGTTTCTTTAGGCCTTCTACTACTACTTGTTATTGGTGACCCTCAAATGCCTTATGTTCTTCAACTCCATGCTTGAAACAAGTGTTATGGAATGACCTTCCACCTCTACTAAATCTACCTCTACCTTGTTGGTATTCATTAAATCTACCAATACATAAGAATTATGACTTCCTTTTTGTTCTACATCTTCATGGCCATGCTCCCTCTACCACCACCTTAATTTCTTCATTTGGAATTTGCCACCTCTTTCTCTTTGTTTAATTTACTTCATTTGAAATCATTCTCCTCTACCTTTAAAGAAAACTTAGATGCTTCTCACTAATCACATCCTCATCATAATTGCTTCTCTTGAATACTACTTTTTAGACCATTAATATATCTTGCCACAATTTCTTGATCAACTTCACGATTACCGACCCTAATTGTCAACTTGTAAATTCCCTTTATATAATCCTTCACATTCACATTTTTTTGTCTAAACTCTACAATTACTTTAAATGATCTAATTGATAATCTACAACAATAAACCAACTTTCCATTTTTTTTTAACTCTTCAATTCTTCTCTAATTTTATGTAGTTCCACCATAGTACATGTCCTTTAATTTTTTGTCTCAACATATTTCACTATTTTAGAGTCCAAGATTTCCTCATACTCAAAATATTCTTTGATTCCAACCAACTAATCTATCAACAACTTAGAATTCAAACTACCAACATAACTAAGAACATCAAATTTAGTTCTCTTACCAATATTAAAAATAGCCTTCAAAATTCTAAGTTGATTTGAATCTTCTTCATTTTCTACAATTGTTTTGGCAATGTGTCTATTTCTTCTTTCAATTTCTTCATCTTTAGACGCATGAATCTTCAACATCTAATCAAATATGATCATTCCTTCCTTTATTCTTGCAATATTAACACATTGACCTCTACCCATTTTTCTTGGAGGCATATTGACTTGGATTTGATAGAAACCACCTCACAACTCAATGATCTATTCACAATCAAATTCTCTTGATACCTTATACCCAACAACCTAGTATTGAAAGATATATTTGCCCATTTTCTTCAAAACTCAAGTTAGCTATGATACCCCAATGAAATTGTGTATAGGGAATCTAGTTAAGGAGTATTCAACCATGCATCCTAATAGAAATATCCCTCAAAATCGCAAAAAAATTCACACTCACAATATTCATATCACATGAGAAATAGATAGAACATTTTATTGATTCATAGTTTGAATTTACAACCACATACTATGTCCCTAGGGCTTACAATCAAAATTAAACCTTCGTTTTGAACTACAATTAAGAAAAAGCTCAAACAAGTGACTCCTCAAAATACACTATTAGTATTTGATCTTCTATCTAGTGCTCTAGAAATATATAGATTGTGGCCTTTCCAACAATCTTTTGTGCATCTGTAATCTTAATTGTTGTTACCTCATTCTCAATGTTAAATTGTTGATCTCTTATAAAGGAAGATGATGGATTGTTTCCTCCATGAAATTAAGAGGTTGTCTACTTCATCCATTCACAATTTTTCATTTCAATTTATTCAACCATCATACCAAGACATCAATCAATGGTTGCTTCCCTTTTTTTATCAAGAGCCAAACACAAACATGTAAGCCTCCTAGGTTATATAAAATACACAATTTATAGAGAATAAAAATCAATTTCATCACAAGATTTTACAAGAAGAAATGCAAACAATATAGTGACTCAACACACAATTATCATTACCTTAATGTCACAAATGATGTCTTGTCTCTAGCTTCAACTCATTTGATTCTCAAACGCTATGAAAAGCTTCTCTATGAACATGAAATTCAAATTGTCCCTCTACTCAATTCTTCCTCTTTGTTTTATAAACAAGTTTCTTGCTTAGCATTAATGGCAAGCATGATGAGTACTTTTCCTTGTGGGTGTCGTTCTCAAATTCCTCAAATGATGTAAACCTTACTTCCCATGCATATTTTTCTTAAATTCTTTGGCTCTAGGTATTGGATTTTTGAATTGTTCCTAGCTCCTTTGTTAGACTTGGTGCTCCATTGTTTTTTGAAACACTTATGATTCTTGTTGACTTCCAAATTTTTATTCACATATCTTCTCGGTTATTATATCCAAGCTGCATTTTCCCTAAGAAAGATTTTTATTAATTTATGTTTCCTCAAATCCGATGTTTATGTATTGTTCTTTCCAACCGACATAAATTTTTCCTTTGATTAATATGATGTGGCATTAGCAAACCTTCTTGGCCTATGTGCGCTCTCCACCTAAGTGCCTTTGCCAACTTGGTTGTCATTTGATTACCCCACTCAAAACTAGACCCCCTCCCTCAACTTTGATTGACATCCAATTCTCCCTATAAGCTGCACATCTACCAAATAGATCAAAACATCTTGGCTAACAATTTATGCTTAAATCAAATAATCAAAATAAGTTTTCAACTCATTTTATCACTACTAACCAATTCATATAAACATATATATATTTGATAGTTAAATAACTGCGATATGGGACAACACCCTGTATTGCTTTCTGAAAGATATTACAATGAGTAGTACATTGATCATAGACTCCGCATACGAGCCTTCATCCGGATAGCCACCTAACTTAATATTTTCAAGTCAAAAAACTCCAGGGCCAGATACAAAACCCTGGAAATGATTCATATATTGTCCTAGACCAAGAAACCCTATTGAAACTTTCTAACCATACTGGACGAAGAAACTGGAGAGATCTTTATATATATGGCAAGATTAACAACACAAATTATACAAAAACCTTTAGACACCAGATTACCAACCCTACTCATCGTTGTCCTCATCAAAGTCGAAGCGCTTCTGCCAGGCTTTGAAAACTGTAATTACTGAACAATCTGGACCACAATTGGCATGAACTGGGCTCTTGGCCTTCTGTTTTGGATCCCGTTCATTGTTTTTACGCCATTCCTCTCCCAACCCTTGTTCCCAATCTTCCTCATCACTAACCACAATCTCATTCACTAGCTCTTCGTCCTCCACATAGCGCAGGGCCCAACCGCGAGGCAAATTGGTGACCAACTTTGCAGCACGAAGCAAGAAAAAGATGCTACACTCACGAACGTCCCAAAGCTTTTCATAAATTTCAGGCTCTATGGTTCTAATCAAAGGAAACTTCATGATCTCCCTACCGTGCATGCGAATCATGTAATAATTTTGAGGCATGGGAATCAGTTTGTTTTCATCCACATTGTCCAAAGCGGCATCAATTTCCGCTAACCAGACATGCTTGAAGATCATATGAGTAAGCTTTTTAGCGATCTCCTTCGAAACCTCCATTTGCAACAGAACTGCTAAAAGCATAGCAGGAATTTTAAAATTGGACCTTGCCCTATGATAAGCTCGTAGGAACTCGGGACCCAATACCCGCTTTACTACCCAAAGGATTACTGGATGTGGAGACCAAAGCATCCCCTGGAGATGCTTATCCGAAATTTCTCCTCTAAAATCATGTTGTTTATCCGAACTAAGAGCCAACGGAGTCTCCATTATAAGCTAAATGTTGAATGCTAACACCTATTGGAGAAGAAAGGCACCTTTTAACCCACCTGTCGCTCTGTCGTTATAGATATATAGACGATATTTCGAGAGGCTTCTTTAAGGTAATAAAGTTGCACTCAGCATTGAAACCAAGGTCTAGCATCATATTATTAGGAAGTAAGTCCTTTGGCTACCCGACTATTACACATGAGATCTTTTGGTATATGACATAATTATCCCAACTCGACACTGACGACAAGGCCTTAATAGATGTCCTTCCACGTACTTCACACGTTTTAAGGCTATATTCTTTTGGATTCAAAAATGTTGATTTACAAGGCACTTCCCCAAGCCTAGGTGGAACCATGGCGGGCCCCAAGTGAGTTACTTTACACTTGCCCAGCCACATGAAAACCACATGAGCACATTCTAGGGGTGTCGTGTAAAACCAACACCAATAGAAAACTAACGACTCTACAGACATATGTGAGCAGGTCCCATAGTAATCTAGTCGTTGAATTTCAAAAATTTCCAGGTATTTGAAAAATCTTAGCCTTAGTTATTGCTTACTGCTTCTTTCGCCAAAAAGTCCGCTCGTGGTTCCCTTCTCTGAAAATATGAGATACTTTATAATCTTCGAACCCACTCAGAAGGCACGTTATTGCATAGAGCCAATGATTCAGTTTCCAATTGGGACAAATGTTCTATCTTATCGAGTTTATAGTGATTAGGGAGTCTTCTTCTAACTGAATCTTTTTTGCTTTTAAGTGTATACCTAACTAAATTCCCATTAAAGTTGCTTGGAATTCCACCTCATTGTTTGTACAGATTCCCAGAGGTTTGGAATTCTCTACCATTGTCTCCCCCTTCTCGTTTTTGGCTACACATCCAGCACCACTAGGGCCCGGGTTGCCTTGAGATGCCCCATCAAAATTGATCTTGATCCAACCTCTTTTCGGAGGTTCCCATTTAACTTCCCTTCTCTTTTGCTGGAAAGCCTTGTGACTTGGCCTTGTAATTTTAGGAATAAGGAGCCCTTTCAAAGCATGCTTCATCTAGTCATCCCAATTCGAATATGTACCTTTCTTTCCTGAGTTTGATTTGACTACTTCATTTACTGTTTCACTGATCATTCCTTCAATTTTCTCACACAACTTTGTTGGCTGCATTTCTTTGTTTTGAAAGATCCTTCTGTTGCGCTCCTTCCATATTTCCCATATTATTATTGAAGGGGCAATGGGTCAAATACTGTCAAAGACGGCCTTCCTTCTGGGAAGAGGCCACATATTGAACCATGTAAGTAGGCATTTTGGTAGGGGGCTTTGCCAATTGAGTTTTCTCATGAAATGTTGCCAGCATTGCATTGAATAAGGTTAGTTGAGAAACAAATGATCTGAGGTTTCATTATCCTTTTTACATAAAATACATCTCCCTGGACCCTGAATTCTGAAAGTGGCTAATCTGTCCTCAGATAAGATCTTCTTTTGGATTACTAGCCAAGCAAATACCCCAACTTTAGGTAGACAATTTCTCCCCCATAGTAGTTTGCTTGGCCAGTTTTGCCTTGCCTCTGCTTGTTCCTTTAGCTTGTAGCCAAACTTAACTGCATATATCCCAGTCAAGGAACCGCACCACCTGATAATGTCTTCTTGATTGGAGGGCAAAAAGGTTCTTTCTTTTAATATTGTCGATAAAACATCCTTCTAGTTCTGTGGGGCTTCTAGATCTTGTAGAGAGTTCCATTTCCATTCTAGAACTCCCTCCCTAACTATCATCCTTCCATAGTTGCATACCTTTTCACCCCAAATTCTTTGAGTTTCTATTATGATCAAGTCTAACCCAAGAAGAGTTGATAAAGCTTCTTTGCCATTCCATGGGTCCTGCCAAAAGGATGCAGACTTGCCATCCCTCAACTCCCAAGTCACATGTTTAGTGATTATATCTCTACATTCCAACAAATAGTTCCAGATTGCCGAACCTCGAGGAGGGCTCACGATTCTAAGGATTTGAGTTGGAGAGTCTGAATCTAGATATTTTCTCTGCAAAATCCTAACCCATCTTTGATTTCCTTTTGCATACATTTCCCAAACCAGTTTTGTGCCTACTGCCATGTTCATCAGTCTTAATTGTCTAAGCCCTGCTCCACCAGCCTCTTTAGGGGTATAGACTTTTTTCCAGGCCACAAGTGGAAATTTTTGATGATCTCTTGTGCCACTCCAGAAAAATTTCCTAAAAATTTGATTATGCTTTTCATCCACTGTTGTTGGAATTTTTAGGCATGCCATTGAGTAAATTGGTATTGCTGAAAGAACTGCCTTCACCATCAGTGATCTTACTGCTATAGAAAGCCATTTCCCTTTCCATGTCCCCATCTTGTTCTTGCAACTATTGATTAGCTCTTCCCAATAGCATTTTTTATTGATGCCTACAAAAAGGGGGGTGCCCAAGAATCTACCTAGAAAGTTTGCCACTCTCAATCCCAAAATTCTTTCTAGATCTCTTTGAAGGCTGGTTGAGTATTGAGAAAAAAAACCTCAGATTTATGTTAGTTTATGCTTTGTCCTAATGCTTGAAAAAATTCATCCAAAAAGGATTTTATGGTTCTCGCTTCTCTTCTGCTAGACATTCCAAAAAGAGTTATCATCAACAAATTGTTGATGTGTTGAGTTTTCAACTCCATTGGCAACTTTCACTCCTTTCCATTTACCTTCCTGTCTTAGAGTTGTTATCCCCCAACCCATAACTTCTGCCATTATGATGAATAGAAAGGGGGAGAGGGGATCTCCCTGCCTCATCCCTCTCGAAGATGAGAAAAAACCCCGAGCTGACCCATTAACCAGTACTAAGAATTTTACCGTGGAGATACAACTTTTGATCCATTAACCCAATCCTCTTGAAAGCCAAACTTCCTGAGAACCTCCAGTAGGAATTCTCTATCCACCATATCATATGCTTTAAGAATATCTAGCTTGATAATCATGCATGGATCTCTTACCTTTCTGGTCGAGTGGAGGGCTTCATGAGTTGATATTATGCCTTCCACAATTGATCTGCCCGGGGTGAAACCACTTTATTCCTTTGAAATAATGCTATTAAGAAATCTCTTCAGTCTGTTTGAAATTATTTTAGTGATCACTTTGTAAACTGTATTGCACAAGGCAATTGGTCTATAGTCTCCCATCTTCACAGGGTTCTTTTACTTTGGGATCAATGCCAGGAATGTGTGATTTGTTGCTCCCAACATGGTCATCTTTTTTCTTGATTCTTCTGCTACCAGATATAGATCTTCTCCTACTATCTCCCAAAACTTCTGAAAAAAGCAAGCTAGAAAGCCATCTGGCCCTGGCGATTTATCTGGATTTAGTTGAGAAGTCACCTTTTTCACCTCTTCTTTACTTATTTGGTTGAATAGCATTTTGTTATATTCCTCCCCTATGATCTTTGGGATTGAAGCTAGCATCTTGTTCCTGACTTCCTCATTATTCTCCGATGGTTTGTTTAATATTGTTTGAAAAAAATTAACAACCTCTTCATTTACTTCCTCCAGTGATTGGGCTAGCGATCCATCATCTCTTGTTATGGAAGTTATTATGTTCCTACTCCTATTGGTTACTGTCATTCTATGAAAGTATTTTGTGTTGCGATCTCCTTCCTTGATCCATGTTTCCCTAGATTTTTGCCTCCAAAAGCATTCTTCTCTTTTCAATATCTCTGACAATTCTTCTTTGAGAGCTTTTTCCGACTCAAAGTCCACCCCATCCATTCCTTTGTCTATGATATGTTCATTGAGAGTGAATAGTTCTTTGGTCACCCGATCTTTCTCTTGAAATATATTCTTGAAGAGATCTCTATTCCACTCCTTTAGTTTATTTTTCACATAGTTCAATTTTTTGTTCAGAATATATAAACAAGAATGGTTCCCAAGTTGGGGCTCCTTCCACCATTTCTTGATCAATTCTGGAAGCTTTTCATCTCTGAGCCACATTTTCTCAAACTTGAAAGGGCAGCCAATGGGGGTTGTGTTTGACTGTATTAGGAGCTACACTGGGAAGTGATCTAAGCCCACGTAGGGTAAGATAGTAGCTTCATATGTTTGGTTGCATCTCTCCCATTCACCAAACAAAAAGAAATCTATCCAGCCTCTCAGCTATGTTTGTAAATCCTTTCCTTTTGTTTGTCCAGGTAAAGGTGCCATTTCTTGTAGTTATATCCATCAAATGGTTGTTGTCTACAAACTCTTGGAAGTCATGTTGGACTCTTGTAATTTTCCCTACCCCACCTCTCTTTTCTTCATGGTTTAGGGTTGCATTGAAGTCACCTGCTATGATTCCCTTTTCTCCTCCATGGATCGAAATGGCCTGGGTGATTTGTTGCCAAACTGCTCTTTTCTCACTTGTTTGGGTGGGGCCATAAGAATTGATTAGAGTGAATTGCTCATTTCTTTGTAACACTCTGCATTTTATTGCTAACCAATTATTATTTTCCTCCAACAGTTCTCCTGTTACTGTGAAGGGGTTCCAAATAACACCTAGCCCTCTTGAAGCTCCTTCTGCCCTTACATAGCAGCCATCCCATTGTTTCCACCATTTCATTCTGATTTTGATCTCTTCTAAGTCCCACTTTGTTTCTTGCGGTATAAATATATCCGCTTTTGATTGGTCAATTTGGCGCTTGACCATGCGCCATCTGTTAGGGGCGTTTAAGCCCCTAACATTCCATGTTATGATTCTCATTGTGACTGGGGAAGGAGAATCTCCTTCCCTTTCCAGAGTTTTGTTTTCCCTGCCGCATTGGCAGCTATTTCCAGTTTGGCTTTGTTGGTTTTGGGGCCTCTCCTCCCCTTACCTTTTATATTTGGTTTATTTAGCTTGGATTGAATCTGTTCCAACATTCTTTCCTCCCACAATTCTCCTTCTTCAGCTTCCTCTGCACTCTCTTCATCTGATTCCCAATCTTTGCCTAATTCATAATCTGATTGAGCATTTTCTTCCTCCTTTTCCTCCTGATGGTAATTTTGAGATGCGCTGCCTTCTTTGACACCTAACTCCTCCTTTTCCTTTGATTCCTCTACTTTTTTTTTCTTGGGCATACTTGGATTCCAGACTTGTGGAATCCAGGTTCTTTCTGGTGCTCAAGACTTCTCCTATTTGTGATGAAATGACTTTCTCCAAGTCTTTGGTGTGTTCCAGGAGAATGCTCAAGTCCTTTTGGGCCTGCAAAATTACTTCTTCGGCCTTTGACATGTCTTGGCTTAAGATTATATTTGCTTTCCATTCAAGGTCTCCCAATTTTCTTTTTTTGGGGCTCTTCCCAGACAGTTGTTCTAAAAGCCAACACCCCTTAAATCCAGATTACCTCCATTTCCACCAAAATTCACTGATGGATCTATATGGACATTTTGCTTACTACCAGGGGTATCCACTTCTGTTGTGCCAAAGCTTCTGTTCTTAATGTCCTCTCTAGAAAGACACTTCCCTAACTTATTGACATCACTCTTAGCTATTTTCTGAATCCAAGACCTAAACTCAGAGATGATTTCCAAGCTCTCATAGATCCCTACTCCTTCCTCAATCTCTACCAGGATATTTGGTTCTGCATCTTCTTTCCCATTTATGAAATCTTCATCTATTCCCAAGCAAACCCCTAAGGAATCACCAATCTTGGTCATGGCCTCCACACTCCAATATTCTAATGGGAGGTCGATTAGTTTTAACCATGTTGGGGTTTGTTTGATCTTGTAATGCCATGGGTCAAAGTTGGATTCCCAATTTTTACAATGGAAGTTGTGGCCATTGAAGAATAGGGGTTTACCAAACACTATTTGTTGTTTAAGATTCCAGTCTATGCATTCTATCAAGTAGAAAGCATTAGGAAGGGGATTAATACTTACCCGGTCTTTAAAGTTTTGCTGCCACCATTTCATAATTTCTTCTTTCGGATCACCTGGGCCGCACCATTTCACGAAGAGGGCACGATCACACAGCCTCTCCACTCTTCCCTTTATGATCTCCACTGGCATTGTGAAAAGCTTACTACCCCAGGGCTTGGTATTCGATTCCGATCCATTTACATACCTTCTTCTGCCGCCAAAAGGGCCTCCCCTTTTCCACCTTCATTTGGGATTTTGATGATTCAGATCTCTTGGAGATTCCTTCTTGTTCTAATTGGCTCCATGATTCTGGAGATTAACCCTGCGAATGTGATCTTCTCCCGGGCGAAAATCTTGGAGACTCTGACTGCTATTGTTGTCAATCTTCTTTTGGCGCAAGTCTTCTTGACTAAGGTTGTTGTACTGGCCAAATTTTATGTCCCTAGCATTGCTCCAATGACTCGCCCCTAGCGCCCTAGGGCTTCCATTTTTCCCGAACCGCCCACTCCTGAAAGCACCAGTGTTTAAGTTTTCCTTTGGTATCCAACTGCCCAGATTTTGCGAACGCCACCTTCCTTTCCAATGATCACTATGGAAGCCATTCCTCCGATCAACCGGATTTTGATTATTCCCATAGTCATCTTCCTGAATCTTGTACTAGGGATTGCATTTATCAATCCATCTCCCATTCGAGAACACCCATTGAGGAATGTGAGTTGCTTCTTTGCCCTTGTCTAATTCGAGCCCTGTTTTGCCCAGAGGCTTAACCTCAGGTTCATCACCCCATCTACTCTTCTCCTGAACAGTTGCATCCTGATGCGATACGCCTTCTGCAAAATTTCGCTCTGACTCTCCACCTTGCGCCATTCAAAATCTTGGCTATCCATCTAAACATATATTTTATATAATCTATGCCAAATCATTTACCACTTCAGTGATAAATTCATATATATTTACATATATCCAACAACCATGGTTTCATTAAAATCTAATAAAATTCTTTGATCAAACATTCATTATATAACGTTACATTCATATATATAACGGTCATTATAGATAGACTGAAGTTGGGTGAGGAAAGGGGAGATCAAGGTCATCTTCGGCAAGAAGATCTACTTCAATGCCATTGCAATGGTCAATGCAAATAATCTCAGTGGCTATCAAAATCACGTATGCCAAAATTTGGTTTATTAGATCTACTATCACATTTAAGGGCACTGTAGGGTCCTCTAGTTTTCTCGGCTAAGGGAGTTTCATCCATGTGACACTTGTTAGAAGTTATCTTTAGTAGATTAGAATTCAGCCCATTCAACATTTTCAAAAGTGGTTCTACCTTAGATGTAATCCATTGCAGAGATGGAAAAATTTACAATCTTTTTTTCACCCAAGTTAGTAGACGTTTTAATTCTAAGTTTTATATTTATATTTTATTTTTTAATAGTTTTAAATTAGGCTACCAATGATCTTAATCCAACCTATAGAAAGTGTAAATTGCTTTAATTTGAAAGAAGACAAATCCCCTTCATTAAAGAGCAAGGAATTGAATTTTTAAAATGCCAATTATGAAGATGCATTTTTTTCATTTTTTTCTTATTATAAAATTTAATATTATATAATTTTAATGTTTAAACGTTAGGTTCTAAACTAAAAACATCCTAAGTAACCTTTTCAACTGTGTTAATAAAAGATTATTCTGTATATATAAACTAAGCAACATATTTGTTAACCAAATAGTGAAAGATTAGCAACATATTTATTAACCAGATAGTGAAAGATTATTCCGGCTGGAGATGAAGTCCACAAGGTAGGTACCATCAATAAAAATCTTAATATATTAAAAAGTTATGAGTGGAATTTGATAAATAATATACAAACGATAATATTACAAGACGTTACCATCAATAAAAG
>VDFB02307686.1:0-17764 GCA_007258455.2 Sequoia sempervirens | reverse complement strand
TTGTAAGGGTGTAGGGGCAACACTCCTAGTGGGGTCGAGGGGTAGTGCCCCTAGTAGGGTTCGAGGGCAGTGGCCCTAGCGTGTTACAAGGCAGGGTTGAGGGGCTTACAAGGCAGGGTTGAGGGGCAGAGCCCCCACCACCAAGCCCAAATAAAGACCTTCAAAACCACACAGACCTTCATGGTGCACAGCATTTTCATATTTTTTGTAAATCCTAGATGTGCATGTCATAAACCAAACAAGCATTGAAAGTTAAAAGTATTTTTAAAAAAGTAACTAAAATGGCGAAGTCTACCTTGCGGGACTCACCTAGAATTGGCGGGTTTGGCAAGTACTCAGCAGCCAAGTCTCCCAGACTCGCCAAGGGTCACTTGCTAAGTCTAGGTGAGTCCTGGCAATTCTTGTAACACCGCTTAGAACTAAGTTACCAGGGTTTGGGTACATGTATGGTACAATAAGGGGTCTACCAATTTTTTTAGAAACTTGGGTTAAGTTTGGTTTAGGTATATGTACAAAATATACAAAAAAATGTAAAAATAAACAAAATTAATGAATTTATCATATTTATCAGTTTAGCCCATTGGGCTCGACTGATTTGTAAGGAGCGCTATCTAGGTTGTGGTCTTGGGTTCATTCCCAAGCGGATTATCCTTAAAGACTTGTTTAGGTAAGGTTGGGGCTGGTGGTCATTATCCTCATTTATGTGGAAGAGGTTCTCAGGCCATTCCATGCAAGTATCCTACAGATTTAGCCATGCATCTATTTCTTTTCTATATACCATTTTGCATTATAGAGCAATAAATTTGTCAAATACATTGAACATTGCTTTCAATGCTTTTCAACAATTTTTTAAGCTAGGGGTTGGTGATTGAATAAATCTATATTTCTTTTGTCTATCTGAAGTTATGTTTTTTGGGAAATCTGATTTATACTTCTTCCTCAGTAACTCAAAATAGGACACTTGATTAACTTGTTCTAATCTAAATTTGTGACTCTTATTTCTTCAAATAAGGTTTTTGAGGATTGGTAATGTTTTTAAGATTGATCAAGGTAGCAACTTGCAATGAGTATAGCTCCCTCAACATTGCTAAAGAATCATGTCGCCATTCGTTAGAAGCACCTTTTTATCTATTTCTAGAGAAATTTATTTTTCGCTTCAATATGATGCTCCAACAAAAAATTATGGCCATTGCATCACAAAGAATTTCATTGTCTCTTTAGATCATAAATCAAGTTTATAACCACTCATGGTGTACATTCCACAATAAGAGAAAAAAATATGCACAAAAAATGAAATGGAAGCACTTGCACATCCAAGCAATGCACTGCATTCATAGTTGCAAGCCCTTGGTGAGAGAAAATAGCCTTTCTCCAAGAGATGTGAAAAACAGAAAGATATGTACAATAGTTTGATTATTTGGAGAAGATAGCCCCTATTTATAACAAATGTGTGACTTCAAATGAACCTACCTGTAGCTTCTCACACAAGGCACCTACTAAAGGGCAAGCCCCAACAACATATACCATGTATTACAACTTAATAATAAAATGAACTTGT
The DNA here is from genome assembly GCA_007258455.2 of Sequoia sempervirens. Taxonomy (NCBI): domain Eukaryota; kingdom Viridiplantae; phylum Streptophyta; class Pinopsida; order Cupressales; family Cupressaceae; genus Sequoia; species Sequoia sempervirens. Next base: position 16,206 of record VDFB02307686.1, on the reverse strand, counting down.
GGACAATATTGCTCATTATACCAATATTGTTGTGTTTAGGCACATGACAAAGCTTCATGCCAAAACTTAGGGCATTCTTTAGTAAAATCAAGTCAATTTCAAGGTTTGTGATTGTCATTGATTATCTCATTCTTTCCAAGTTGGTTATCATGTTGGGCTTCACATGGATAAGCACTATTTTTACAACAAATATCACAGTTTGAAAACCCATCGAAAATGGACCTTACACTATTTTGCAAGTAGTTTGGCCCAATGATTTTGGATCAGGTCTTCTTAACTAAGGGCATCAATGGTGTTGTGAATGTAAACCAACTTAAGTTGTATAAGCCATCTCACTCAAGGGAGGAGGTATCCATCATGCATCTTGAGGCTACCACTTCATATTATTAACAACCCATTGGTTGTGGATACTTTACTCAATGTTTGGACTTGCACTAGTTAAAAGAAGCAAGAAACTTCTTAGTCGGTCACAAAGGTTTTATACTAATGCAGGCCAAGTAGTTCTCCTCAAGTGACTTTCCAAGAGTACTTTGCGGTAAAGTTTGCTCATCTATTGTAGAAGTTGGGGGAAACTTCCTCTCAATAGGGAGGAAATACTGAGATTCACTCCTAAGATTTATCTTTTAGTTTTTTGTATGCATTGAGCCTTATCCAGCCAGCACAAAATCCGTGTATTATCTTTTTCCTTTTTCTGCTGCAAGCTTATAGGCCATAATCTTCTGTATTTTTACCATTTTGGTGTGAGAATTTCAAATATCCCAAGTATGTACATTTCTGGTACAAAATTCTGTTACTTGGTAGTACTGGTTAGAAGGAATGTTGTCATATGTTTCAGCTTTGAAAATTAATTTCTTTGAAATATCATCTATACCCAGCATTGCATTACCAATATTATACTTAGTAAAAGGATGAAAAAGGCATTGAAGTGACCATGCATGGGAGGGAGTAATATCAATGCATTGCTTTTAAGTGAAATATGTCATCCGTCTGTGTTACGATAACACATATGGAACCCTCTTTACTAAAATGTTTAGACATATATCGGCTTATATATTATATTGATGAATCGTTACAATTTTTTAACATCTCAATTTTGGGTTGATTTCAACAATTTATTCAATAAGAAACAAGTGTTTTTTTCCTAAGACCATAATAATTTGATATTTTTTAATTGCATTATGACTTGTGGACTTCGAATTTGAGTGCAAACATTCTAAGGATGGTCATTTTCCTGTTTTCTGTGTAGGTACAACATTTGAGATTCAGTATGGAAGTGGCTCAGTGGCTGGATATTTGAGTCAAGATCATGTGACTGCTGGGAACCTTGTGGTTAGAGACCAGGTTGTGAGCATGTTTATTTGTGTGCCCATATTGGGTGTAGCAAGACTAATCGCATTCCTTTTGACAACGCTATCATATGCACAATTTACTAATTAATTTTGGTGTAGGTTTTTGCTGAAGTCACACGAGAACCAGGCCTCACATTCTTATCTGCAAAGTTTGATGGTATTTTAGGGCTTGGCTTCCAGAAAATCTCAGTAGGCAATGTTGTGCCAGTCTGGTAAGTTTTTTTTGTGTTTATAACTTTATTGTTTTCATGTGGTCTGTCTTATTTATAAAAGAAAGACAATGGCATGAACAAATGGGTTTTCCATCATTCTCATTCTCTCTTCCCCCTTAGAGAAAATACAGAATACAACAGTTTGAAATGTTTTTATTGATAACTTAGGAGAAATTGAAATTTATATGTAAGTTGGAAATGTTCTTATTAATAACTAAACTGTTGCTGAATCTTGATATGTAACTTGAAAATGTTCTCATTAATAACCAAAGAGTTACTGAATTTGGACATTTAACTGGTTTGGGACATTTATATTGAATGAAGAGTGGCAATAATATATGAATTGAAAATTTCCAATTTAGTTTTGTCCTCTACTCTTTTCATTTTGGTGATTTGGGCAAATAAACAAATGGGCATTCTTTCACATGCCACTCTTTTTAACTTTCACCTGTGTCTAATTTGGTTATATTTTCAACATACATTGGTTTATGCCTTTTTATATTTTATATTTTGTTTTAGCGGGTCATATTATGTACACCTATTTGACGATAGGGACATTACAATATACTATATAGTAATTTGGTTTCTTCTGCCCATGAGCTCACCACCTTGGAATCATACATTCAAACCTTGAGAAACTGCAATGTACCAACCACTCTAGCCTCCATGGATTACAACTAAGTTACTTCTTTCTATTATAACACGCAAATATGACCTTTCATTGCCTGGGGTTGGTCTGAATAGAATGTCATAGAAAACTTGAGAGGAATATCTCATTAAGCATTTCAACTTGCAGAATGTCAACATTAGCAGGTGTTTGCTGAGTTTACATTTGTTAAAATAATAAAAGAATTTTTCTAGGTGGTATGTTTTTATATAGTTTATGCAAATGGAACATCTCACTCTCTTAGAATTGTGCTTACAAACAGGTATAACATGGTTAACCAGGGTCTTGTCAAAGAGCCGGTCTTTTCTTTCTGGATGAATAGGAAGGTAGATGATAAAGAGGGAGGTGAGATTGTCTTTGGAGGTGTTGATCCAAATCACTTCAAGGGTGAACATGCATATGTCGCTGTCACGCGTGAGGGTTATTGGCAGGTAGATCGTAATGACCATGAGCCTGGGCCCAAAACAATCCAATGAAGATATTATATCTTGCATTTTTCTGACTTCCTCTTGTTTTTCTTCTAATTGCAGTTTAACATAGGAGACTTTCTCATAGGTGGTGAATCAACAGGTGACACTAAAGATCCGAGATATTTGACTTTTTGAGCTTCATAGTGATACCAAACTGTCCTTTAGTTTATTGGGGTCTCAGCATAGAGGACATTTTGTTTTCAGGTTTCTGTGCTGGAGGTTGTGCTGCTATTGTAGATTCTGGGACCTCTCTGTTGGCTGGTCCATCGGTATGGTTCTATTTGTATTGTAGTTCATAGCATAGAAGCAGGTCTTACCAAAGGTATGTGGTGAATGCATTTGAGAGGTAAAATAAAAACTAAAAAGTTCAAATATGTAATGCTCCAACTTTTCATTAGGACATTAGTAGATAACAAATGGGCCAACAATTTTTTTATGTTACACTTGCAACAATATATGTCACAATGCTAATTCACACGCTATGGTGTCACTGAATAGAATAACATTGCAACCAATGCACGAGGCAAAACTGCCTCATACATGACTGCATAAGGTCTACGATCCCAAAGACACAAGAGGAAGAGAAAGGAAGCCTAAGACATGGTGTGTCTTCACTTTGGTCCTCCAAAGCACAAAGTGGATATAAAGGAGACATGATTGTCTCAAGCAACACCCATAAACGACAGATGTATTCCTTTGAACATTTACATCAAACAATAGATTTAATCCCATAAAGTTTGGAACATAATGTTCTCTTGCCTACAACATTTACATCAAACTCTAGATATAATCCAATAGGTTTTGGAATATAATGTTGTTTATAAATCTTTTCTTTGTCATTTAAATGAACCCATATTTTATTAAATGAATGAATTCATTTTTTGTCTTAACCCTAGATATAATTCAATAGAGTTAGATCAAGCATGGCCACTCCAAGACTTTACTTGTGCTGCTGTTGTAGATTCTGGGACCTCTCTATCGGCTGGTCCATCAGTATGGTTCTATTTGTATTGTAGTCCATAGCATAGAAGCAGATCTTACAAGAGCTATGTGGTGAATCCATTTGAGAGGTAAAATAAAAACTAGATAATTCAAATGTGTAATGCCCCAACTTTTCAATTAGGACATTAGTAGACAACAAATGGCTAACAAATTTTTTGTGTTACACTTGCAAAACACATGTTACAATGCTAATTCACACACTAAGATGCCATCAAATAGGATAACATCACAACCAATGCACAAGGCTGACACTACCTCATACATGACTGCACAATGTCTATGAACCTAAATACACAAGAGGAAGAGAAAGGAAGCCTAAGACATGCTGTGTCTTCACTTTGGTTCTCCAAAGCACAAAGTGGATATAAGGCAGACATGATTGTCTCAAGTAGCACCCATAAACAGTGGATGTATTCCTTTGAACATTTACATCAAGCAACAGATTAATCCCATAAAGTTTGGAAAATAATGTTCTCTTGCCTACACCATTTACGTCAAACTCTAGATATAATCCAATAGGTTTTAGAATATAATGTTGTTTTTAAATCTTTTCTTTGTCAATTAAATGAGCCCATATTTATTATTTTATTAAATTAATGACTCCATTTCTTGTCTTAACCCTAGATATAATTCAATAGAGTTAGATCAAGCATGGCTGCTCCAAGCCTTTACTTGTGCTGCTATTGTAGATTCTGTGACCTCTCTATTGGCTGGTCCATTGGTATGTTCTATTTGTATTGGAGTTCATAGCATAGAAGCAGATCTTACCAAAGCTATGTGATGAACGCATTTGAGAGGTAAAATAAAAACTAGAAGTTTAAAATATGTAATGCCCCAAATTTTAAGTACATTAGTAGATAACAAATGGGCCAACAAATTTTTTTGTGTTACACTAGCAAGAATACATGTTACAATGCTTATTCACACACTATGATGTCACCAAATAGGATAACATTCCAACCAATGCACAAGGCAACACTGCCTCATACATGACTGCACAAGGTCTATGAACCCAAGTACACAAGAGGGAAGAGAAAGGAAGCCTAAGACATGGTCCGTCTTCACTTTGGTCCTCCAAAGCACAAAGTGGATATAAAGGAGATATGACTGTCTCAAGTAACACCCATAAACAATGAATGTATTCCTTTGATGTTTACATCAAACAATAGATTTAATCCCATAAAGTTTGGGAAATAATGTTCTCTTTCCTATAACATTTAAATCAAACTCTAGATCTAATCCAATAGGTTTGGAATATAATGTTGTTTTTAAATCTTGTTTTGTCAATTTAATGAACTCATATTTATTAAATCAATGAATCCATTTCTTGTCTTAACCCTGTATATAATTCAATAGAGTTAGATCAAGCATGTCCACTCCAAACCTTTACTTATTTCTCCATTCCTATCACAATCTAAAGAGACCACTCATACAAATGGCCCTTAGGATGGGGCAATTCGGGTTTTCATACAAACACACCAAATTCTCACCTATGCCATTTCACCATCCTCAATTATTCGTAAAGCCACAAAATATAACACCCAAAAGTAAACTCAAAACTCAAAAAATTCTTCCAAGAACCATACAAAAACTAGGGTCGCCATCAATGGACCTTGAAGCTTTTCACTCAAAAATGAAACTCACCCAATCAAAAATCTAGATATACCCTTTTATTGTAAATAGCATGGAAATCTACTTTTACAATCACATAAATTCTTCAAAAGTTTTAGAAGGGTTTGGGAGCATTTTTCACTTTTTTTTTCCTTTTTCCAATTTTAAATTCCTAAAATAAAAACTTTAACAAGAAGAATCCAGCCTTAATTCACTCACACAAAGAACGCAACAAGCATTTCTTTTTTCCATTCAAAGAAAACCAAACAAAACATTCACAAAATACTCCTTTGCACACTCACAGAAGCATACAAATCTTTTCCTAAATCTACAACCAAATTATAAAGGAAAATACTTTTAAGTTGCACAATAAGCCAAGGTCGAAGAGTTGTGGATTTTCCTCACACCAATAAGCAATTACCAAGCAAGCAATCCAATCTTCCTCCAAGCAAGCTTTCTCCAAAATGCCAAACACACAAGCTAAGGTTTGAATTCAAAACTTTGCTTTGTCTTTCCAACTTTTGCACAAGGTAAAAGATAGAGCAAAAATGAACTCTTTTTGCATATATATAATATATCAATCCATAATTCCAGTTAACGTTTTTCTCCTTTTCAAGTTTGCAACTTCACATCTTTTAAAAAGTGGATAATATCTATTCATTGAAAATATCTAGAGATAACCTTTAAACCTACCCTCCAAGTCATATTTTTTTATATCTCGTAAAAATTGCACCCTAGTCATAAATATACATATGAAACCCACTTTATTTTTGCAACAATAATTTAACAAATAACGTATTTGAACACTTTTAATTCAACCATTTCAATTCCAAATGTCCCCCTTATTTTTCCATGAGCATTTTATCATTTCACGAGGCTATTAATTTAATTCAACCTACAGCAAACAATATGCACATACAAAATGAATTAAATACACACCAGGAACATAAACACATTATTGGTTTAACACAGATGTTTTTCCATGAGCATTTTATCATTTCACGAGGCTATTAAATTAATCCAACCTATAGCAAACAATATGCACATACAAAATGAATTAAATACACACCAGGAACATAAACACATTATTGGTTTAACACAGATGGGGAACTTGAATCACAAATGATTCAGATAAGGCTAATTGGTTAAACACATCTCATGTCTTGTTACTCCACATGGAGCAAGGCAGGTGTACAAAACCGAGCAAACCAAGCCATAAATTTATAATAGTTACACTCCAGATGGCCCATCTTATGGCATGGCAAACAAATAAACAGAAGGATTTTATCTCAAGCTTCTAATTCCGTTTAAATTTCTCCCAACCAACAATTCTTCCTTATGATGCTATTTTCATGGTTTTTGAGCAATTATCTGAACTGTAACATCTTTTTCTGTAACATCACATTTTTTGTTTAACTAATTTAATTCAAAAATCCAGGTTATTGTAGCACAGATCAACCAGGCTATTGGTGCCTCAGGGATTGTTAGCGAGGAATGTAACAGTGTGGTGTCCCAGTATGGAGATTTGATAATGGAGCTTTTGATTGCACAGGTGTGCTTTGCTTTCAAAGGAGAAATTTAGTAGTTTCACCTCTTATAGTATCATTGTATTAGCCTTTTATAGCATACATTAAAGTGAGTACATATAACTCTAAAGATAAATGATTCTCAAATCTGTCAAATAGAATAGAAGCACTTCTTTAGAAAATCAGTATACAGAGGCTTTAGCTAATCAGATATACATGATCTCAAATTAATTATGTACATATTTTGCAGACAAATCCTCGCAAGATCTGCTCCAAACTTGAGTTATGCTCATTTGATGGTACCGGGGATGTTAGGTGAGATATTTTTTGTTCCAAATTTATTAATAAACCTAAGTGAATGAATATATTTTATTGAGTTGCGGTTTGTATCATGAACTAAAATTTAAAGTGAACTATGGGATGTGTGCAGTATGGGAATTGCTAGTGTTCTTGGAAAGGATCAAGAGAAAGCAGAATCAGCTACTAGTGGCATGTGTGTTGCATGTGAGATGGCAGTTGTGTGGGCACAGAATAAACTAGCCAAGAATGTCTCCAAGGAACAAATCATGACCTATATCAATCAGGTGACGACAAGCTCTTGTTGCACATTTTTGTTTATTTGGAAAAGATGTGTATGAAGTGATAGCCAACTTTTATCTGATGTTTATGATTCTCGTAAATTGCAATGTTCAGCTTTGTGACCATTTGCCAAGCCCTAATGGAGAATCAGCTGTGGATTGTAGTAAAATATCAACAATGCCAACCGTATCATTTACAATTGGTGATAAAATTTTTGATCTTACTCCTGAGCAGGTTTGTATTTGTTCTAAACCAACATTCCTTGCACAGTAATAATCTTTTGTCTAACTTTATCTGAACTTAATTTACCTTGCCAGGTTCATATTTATGTTAATACACTTTTTACAAAATAAAATCCAAGGATTTCAGAAAGTTACAAAAGTGTAAATATAGATTAGGTGCAGGTTCAGTCTAGATTTAGTTTTAGATTAGGTGAAGCTAAAATGATTCTGGATAATTGGGTTGAAAGCCTTTCATAAATTGGTTCAGGGAACAAATGCCCTACAGGCCCTCTGGAACTTGTGTTACCAATTATAAAATCATGATCCTCCTGATTGGAGTTGTATTCTGGTGCCCTAAGTATTAACCATGGTTATGTCAATATTTCTTACTATGCTTCAATATGCTGTTTAATAGCGTATCTTCTTGCATCAAATACAAAGCAGATTCTGTTTTCCATTTTGCACTCTTATTGAAATCCTGAGAATTCATCATTATCATCTCAAAATTCAATACTCCCTGTGATGGTTAGATTCATTATTTAGAAGGGCATATACTTTATCAGTGGTAGACTGCACTCGTGCCTTTCTGGTTTCACTTATTTGGAGGAATTTACCTTAGTAGCTTCTTGGTGCTTGGGTCAACCTTGTTTTATAGTTCTGTTGCAGCTATTTGTCTTCTGCCTGTTGGATCGCATCCTATAACTGTATTTATAGAGTACGATCTTATTGGCTTTCCTAGATAGGTCAGATATAACAGGATTCTCTGCTCCTTGTTTTAGCAAGTGGTGTTTTAAGGCCTGACCAACGTGATTGTAGCTGCCTCATTATGGTGCTTTTGGAAGCAGTTCCTTGGAATGCCTGCAAAGTCCTTTGGCTGTTGTGACCTTAAAAAAATATTTGTATACATGATTTCTGTGTTACCTGAGAAAATTGTTTGTCTCAGTGTACTTACGGCTTGAAGGGATGTCCATTTTGGGTGGGCCTTGGTCCACTGTAATTTGTTGAGTTAATGTATCTACCCAATAACTGCTATCATATCCTGTACCTATCCAGAAGTACTGATAAAAAAACACTTTTAAAGTAGTCTGCCAGTCCTCAAACTGCAAGTTTTGTCTACGCCTACAGATTGTGTATCATCTCACAAAGGAGATGCGCGGCTTTTAAATATATCTTGCAAGCCGATCATTCAAGATTAAAAAATGTGAAGATTTCATTTTATCAGGCCAAGCCATAAAATCTGGGAAAGGCCTAGCCATTGAATCAGTCCAAAGAATATATCTATATTTTTTTTTTAATTTAACTTTTGCCTTACAAAAAGGCCTTTGAAAAAGCAGAAAACCTAAATGAGTGCTTTTCAAGGGGAATGTTCTTAATCTTTGTGGTGTTTGGCCACTGGTAAATGCTTTAGAGTTTAGATTGCAATTTACCTTCAGTGCTTTGCTACAAATCACTAAACCTAAGTATGCCTCAGCAAGGTGGATTGTTGTATTAAAGGTTGATACTTTTTCTGTTATGTACGATCAATTGCTATAACAGAACCGTTTTATTGTATTGCTGTTGACAGTATATTCTCCAAGTTGGTGAGGGTTCTGCAGCCCAATGCATTAGTGGTTTCATGGGATTAGATGTTCCTCCTCCAATGGGGCCTATATGGTATGTTTCACAAATATAATCCCTATTTTGGGTTGATGTTATTTTGTTGTTTGGATTGTATAACATTTTTCATTAGCATGCTAGAGGGGTGGTTAATATTTTGTGGCCAACATTATGCAGGATTCTAGGAGATATTTTCATGGGTGCTTATCATACAGTCTTTGACTTTGGAAACATGAGAGTGGGCTTTGCAGAAGCAACTTGAATCACTGAATTCAAGAATCCTCACAATGCTTTGTGAGGCCAATTTAAAGTAGTAATAGACTATTGATCTTGATTCTTGACAGAGAACCAAGAGGGTACATATCCGTGACTTTTGATATATGTGTTTTGCACATATGCATAGTACATAAAGCAGTACTTAGTCTATATTTTAAATCTCAACTCATAAAGCAGTACTTAGTACATAAAGCAGATCTTGATCTTGAACTTAGCATTTTATATTCCAAACGTGTGCGCGCGGTACTTGGTTTGCTTCTTATTACAGTCTCAAATTATTTTAATCATTAAACATTGCATGCTCAAATTCAAAAGACAATTTATTTAGCTTGGACATTTTGTAAACTATATAGCTCTCTGGATGAATTGCAGTTCGTTGTTCTGCCAGTTTGATGAGGTTTTTCTTGAAACAATTTGTCCCAAAACGATGGGACTGAATAGCTGAGTTCAAGAACATAATGGCTGCTCAAAAGACACGTTAGAAAAAGTTCAGTGAACTTGCCTTCCTCTTCGTTCTCATGGAGACTGGAGTAGATACTAGAAGTCTCTTCTTCCCTGCATATTTGTAGATCTCGGAAACAGAATAAACACTCCATGAGGATAACAAAAAGAGATCTAACTACCATTCCTTAATAACAGGGTAACAACAAGAGAGCTAACAAGATTTTCAGTCAATGAATGTTCTCTTTAAGCTATGAAGTAGAAATTGCGATTTAAAAGCGATTATCGCCGATTAAAATTGCTCCCCAATTTTTGCAATAAAAAAATTGGCGATTTTTAAAAATACCGAGTCCACGAGTCGTTGGTCGATTTTAATGAAATCAAGGAAAAAACTTGCCCAACGATTTTTCGAAAACCCTAACCTTAATCTGAACTTTGATCCATTTTTCTCCTCACCATAATCTGATTTATTCCTTTTTATTCATCCTTGTTGGCGTTTCAATTAGCACCTTTGGAGTGCTTATTGGAAATGATCAGCTATGGCAATTGTAGAGAGGAAAATCTCTCTTTGCTGATGTAATGTGTAAAAAGGGTAGAGTAGACTAAGGTTCCTATCTTTTTATACTTAGTGGCAGGACACAAGGGTGCACAAACACAATGTGTCGTAGCTAAGTTTTTCTCTGGTTTCTGCAAATCTTAACTACGGCTAAACTAGCTTTTAATCTATCTTATTTCCCCAAGATAAACAGAGCATGAGGGCATAGGAGTGGGAATGTATTGGTTGATTCACTTGAATCTGCTGTCTCCTTAGGATATGGTCGAGGCTCTGAACTCTCGGATATATGCTGGGATAAGGTTTTATGCAAGCAAACACTTTTTATGGTAAGTTGAATCTAGGACTTGCCAAGGAGGAGGAACCCCTGTTTGAGGTATAGGCTAGGAAACAACTTACTAGAAACAACAAATTACAATGATTTGGCTGACAAACTTGCTAAGGAGGAGGAACCCCTGTCCGAAGTATAGGTTAAAAAACAATCCATTAAACACATCACACAATAATTGTTAATAACAAAATATTCGAGGAGGAACCCTTGTCCTTGAAGGAAATTGAAACAACAGGTTATAAACACAAGACGTTTGGAAGAACTCAAAACTTTAGATCAAATTGTATGTGCCCTTTGATTTCCTTCAAGTTTTCTGAACGAATTACAAAGATTGGGACAACACAGGCACTAAATCATGCACAATTACGATCAACCAATTAACTCTCATTCAAGAGTGAACAAATAATCACTTTCAAACTTGTTGGCAATAATGGTACAACAGTTTATAGCTTGTTTGAAACAAGAAGCTATAAACACAAGACGTTTGGAAGAACTCAAAACTTTAGATCAAATTGCATGTGCCCTTTGATTTCCTTCTTCAAGCTTTCTGAATGAATTACAAAGATTGGGACAACAAAGACACGAAATCATGCACAATTACAATCAACCAATTAACTCTCATCCAAGAGTGAACAAATAATCACTTTCAAACTTGTTGGCAACAATGGCACAACAATTTTGCATAGTAAGTAAAGATTAAACAAATAATGAGCCCAAGGCTTTTATTTATAGAACTCAAAGGAGTAGACAACCCTAAAATCTCCTTGGGTTAACAATCAGTTCTTGCCAATTAGCAAGATTTATTCCTATGTCTAAAAGTAGGTGTGCAATCAGTTAACTAGAAATCTACTTCAGTTAACTGAAACTAAATAAAGAGTCAACTGGAAATTACTTCAATTGATTGAAACTAAACAAAGGTGAACTTTATTACAAAGTGTGCCTCCAAAATAGACATCCACGTAAAAGTCGAGATTTGAGATCCACAAATTATGGAAGTCAATTAGACATCCTCAATTAGTGGGATCTGACAATGCATGATTTGTGGGACGTGGAGTTAACTTGGAAAGGGGCATCAAGTTAACTTCAGTCTCATTAATGCTACTGTGGAGGGTAAGACATCCTTCTTGAGGTGCCTTTACAACTCACCACTGGTCAAAAGTGTCTCTATCCATTCATTGACTTCCTCAGCATTTGGGTAATTAATGCTTTGCAAGATGATGATGTGGCGCTTTAGCATTACTTTGCTTGTCATGAGTTGATGCTGAAAGACAATACACTGGGCAACTGCCTCATCGAACTTGGTAGACAAAGCTACCACTTTGGCCAACTTGCAACCATCTGGATCATCGAGGAAGGTGCTGCGGATGACATCTCTGAACTGATTTTGCACTGTAACTAGCTCAATGTATTCTCCTCCCTCGCGCTGATATTCTATGTGGGAAGGATATTACCAACGTTCTTGCGAAGTTGATAATATTTGCGACAACCTGTCGGTAGTCAATCAACTCTATGGAATTGACATCATAGGATTTCACCTTGTATGCTAGCTGTTCTTTCCAAGGAAAAAGGTGTTGCTTGTTTTCCTCTTTGAAGACTGATTGATATGCCAATTGTAAGTTTGCAATTGTGACTACATCACTTGGCCTCTTTTCTGCTATCTTTTGCTCCGATTGCTGAATCTCTTCGTGGAGTCCATGTGCTCTATCCCTTAACTGGTATAGATTCTCTAATATACATCGTCCTCTGAGAACAAAATCCTCCACTTGATCTCTCAAGTGTTCTTCATATGTCATCAACTGATGATGGTTTTGCTTTGCGGGAAGATCCAACAATTCCTGTGGTAAGGTCGAGACGTTCGAGGTGCCGTGCATTAAGCTGGAAATGTACATCCTCAACTATTGGTTTTCAACCTTTAAGGCTGCTTTGTCCTTTCCATCCTTAGCCATCCTCTCTTGGATGATCACTGAGGCTATTCCGAGAAGGTCTGCCTCCCCCTGACGTGTGGTCTTTTCGAGGTTAAGTTTGAACAATGTGAAGTCCTCCACCTATACCTCATGTATGCTTTTATCCTCAGGTGGGGCAACAGTCTCTATGATGAACTCATTCTCTGCATTCCTTTCCACGTGAACTTGCTTCTTCAATTTCTTTGCCGACATGTCTTGTGGGACATGATCAAACTCTGTGAAGTCAAGCTCGTAGGAGGGCCTTTCCCTCTTCCTTCCTAGGAAACCCTCAAGCGACATGTCTTGTGGGACATGATCAAACTCTGTGAAGTCAAGCTCGTAGGAGGGCCTTTCCCTCTTCCTTCCTAGGAAACCCTCAAGCTAGATAGAATCCTGGATAGCTTCGCTGGAAGGAGGAATATGGGGCCCTTTGACGCCCGGCGAATGAGACTATGCTGGAGTGACATCTCGATGGAGTGTGACTTCTGTGATTGCCGGATGGTGGTGGATGTAGGCGCTTTGTTTCTCGCAATATAGGCACGCGATAGCCCCGCCTCCGAGGTGACTATCTCACTCGTTTGGGGAAACAAATCGCACCATCTTGGTGGTGTATCGCCTCCGCAACCCATGTTCTTCCCTCTTTGCGTTCCTCACATCCGTCCCTGCGGTTGTTCCACCCGCCGCCTCAGGCTTTTCCCTTGATGTGGGAAGGTGCGTAGATTGAACCCGCGTTCTTCCCGCCTGGAAGAATCCGCACCTTGTCTTCTGTTGTCTTAGGTATGCTGATCGCTCCTCGGCTTCACTCATTCTCTCTCCATAGATGGGTTTTCCTTTGATACCAATCCACTCTTCCCGAGTAGCTTGGGGAGTCCACACTGACCCACGGCAGCCCACTTCCCCTTCTCTCATCATCGATAAGCCTCCTCCCAATGTCTCCCTTTTGGATTACAAAGTTCAAGTATTTGTGAGAGCCTCGAACCTCAGCCATAGTTCCTTCCTTTGCACTTCCCACTCATCACACACTTAGCAACCTTCCATAGGCATATGAGTGTTGCCCAAGATGCCTTCGCATGTCCCTTTGGATCATATGACCTCCTCAATGAGGTACTTAACAGTCTCACCGTTTCTTGGCTCATCAACTTGGCATCGCCGCTGTTCTACATCTATAGTCCCATATGAACAGGAAAGTTCATAGTTGGCTTCTTCTTTAGTCGCAAGTGAGTGAACTTTGGCCAGCTGCCTTAGGAACTCCATGAAAACTACCCTATTTGATGGGTAGTGTGGCATCATGGCAGGATGACCATTGTAACCATGCACGCGTATGTAGGTGAAAGTGGGGAATTGGATAAACCAATTCGCTCAGCCCACCATTGCCTCCTTGGCTGCTTGTGAAATACACATGCATCTCATGGTCGAGATCTCGTACGGTGTGCATAATGAAAAGGTCACTTGTCCGTTTGAAGTGTTTTTCCGCTTGAGTAAACTCAAGATGCAAAAAGTGTTCATGGACCTTTTGCACACCTAAGGTCCCTACATTGTTTAGTATTTTGAACTCGCCTTGAAGGAAATCAAATATACCAGGTAGGAACACATGTGGAACCTACAAGCCTCTAGAAACCCGATAATCTGTTGGTGGAGTGTCACTGATCAAGGTGGCCCCATCATAGTGTTCTCTTTTGCTGTTAATCTTGACAATGATGTAGTACATCCACGACTAGAACTAATTGCCCTCTTCCTATCCTGTGATCCTGATGAGTAGAGTGATTAACACTGCGTACTCGTCTCTGAATTCTCCTCGTCCAACCAATTTAGGCAAGTTGGTCTTCTTAACTTTCAACCATCTTTCTGCCATTATTCCTTGGCATTTAGCCTTGGCTGCCTCAAATGCTCTATTGCATTCTGTCATTGATATGACCACATTGGTAGGGCACGGTGGAATATCAAAACATTTTTCAATGTCCTTTGGCTTCAAACTATAGATTACCCTCCCATCCACTGATCTGATTTCTCTCGTGGTAGGATTGTAATGCTTAATGCAAGCAATTACAAGCTCCACACTTTGTAATGTGATGGGGATGGACGCAACCTAAAGCAACCCGAATTCTTCTATGTTTTGTAATGTGATTTGATTCATGCCCTCCAAATCTTTTGGATCAACCATTGGGCTCACTTGATGCAAATCTGTGTCAGTCGTTTTTAGGAAATCGTGATACAAGGCCGTCTTGGTCTTGTATTGCACCTGAGAGTACTGCATCCTGAAAAAATTAAAGATTGATTGTGCACACGACCCTATTCCGACACATTTTGAAAACCCCTAAAAATAGTGCCTGTTGAGAAGTATTTTTCTGGAAAAAATTTGGCACATGGGTTTTGTTCGTGCTTCAATGTTGAACAAACCCAGTTCCTCAAATTTTTGATCCTGAGACTTTTTTGGAAAAACCCCCAAAAATAGGGGCAACAAGTTTGTTGTTTTAGGAAAATTTGACGAGATGGGTTTTACTAGAAAATGATGTTGATCTTATCCAGTTGGTCAGATCTGTGGTAGCTTGCTGATTTCTATGACATGCAAGAATACCTAAGACAAGAAAAGAGGAAGTAGACAAGAGGTAGATTGGAAGTTATTAGCTATCTCCTTGAGAAAATCTGTCTCTAAATCCAACCTCTGAGAATAAATCTTCTTGTGCCTCTGATCTTCAAAAAATATTGAAGAACGGTCAAAAACCCTTGCCAAATTTTAAAAGGACATCCTTGAGAGCTATTTGTTGTTCTAATCTTCAACCTGCAAAAGAAATGAGTAGAATGGGATGCCTAGAGTTGTTTTATAGTGATTCAAGCTTGAATCCTTCAAATGTGGATGTCAACTCATGATTTTGGAGGGAATTGGCTTGATCTTGAGTTCCCAAAGCTAAATCCCACTGATTGTGGGTTGTTTGAAACAAAATTTCCTCCAAAATCTCTTACTTGGTCAACAAAACATGCCTTGACTACTTTTAGGCGTCCTTTTCAAGATTTGAACTCTTTTTCATCATTTTTCCATGTTGAATGACATCTGTTTGATCTTCGCTCCAGATTGATCAATTGATCTTGAGCAGCTGTTGATAGATTCATTGTTGAGGTGGATTTGTGTTGAAGAGATGTGCCTGGGAGATGCTAAGCAGGAGAACTGAGTTTGAGGCTCCAGAAGATTGGGCGCCTTTCTTCAGCAAGGGTGCTTTTGCACTTGCCTTAGTCAAATTTCAATGTCTGTTCTTCAACTTCTCCATTTAGACCCTCCGTGCTTTGATTTGATATCCTCGTTGACTGACGAGTCAGACAATTTTGCTTGACTATTCATCAGGTGACCAGCTCAATCCTGAAAAGGATGGCTGGTGTCTTAGCCCCTGAAAGTTAGTTTAAGCTCTCAAGAAGCAAGGGCACCTTTCTCTAGTA
>VDFB02307685.1:0-25707 GCA_007258455.2 Sequoia sempervirens | reverse complement strand
TATACGGCTCAATGTGATCTTTAGCCAACTTTTTAAATTTAATGGTAACTTTAGTTCCATATCTTATTCTAAATAGCATATGTGACCAATCAGCTGACACATAACCACCTGTCTTAGTTGTAAAGTTTCTTGAGAGGCACAAAGAAAGAAAGGTGGGGGTCTATGACACATATCTTGAGGCTGGTGACAGAGCATGAGGTAAGACTCAAATCTTTAATAACACCCAATGTATTAATAGAAGTACCATCCAATTGAATCACTCCTTTCTCTAAAGGCTGATACTTTAGTCCAAGCTTGTCAGCAATTTGCTTTGGCATTACCGAGATACTAACTCCACTGTCTACCATACAGTTATAAACTAACTTATCACCTATGATTACAAACACGTAAAATGGAGGTGGTTTAACTTCTTTTCCTGCCTCTTTGCTGGGCTGTCTATCAGTTTCTTGAGGATTATTTTTCAACACAGTTATGACTTGACCTATTGGAGACTTAGATTCATCAGACACTTTAAAATTTGACAAGGCTGAGTGTAACATATCTTTTTGACTTGGGATAGCCAATGAATCCCACATAGACATCGTTACGTTCATCTTTTTCATACTATCAAGAATATTATAAGGTACAGCTGGGTTCACTTTATGATGTACCTTTATGCCAACATGATCAACTTGCAAGTGTGGCTGCTCCTTATATGGGAGTTGTTGGTTTCTTTGCAAACCACGAGTCACTTGAGATGTAGATGGTTCTACAGATGTTGCTTTTCCTTTATCAACCTTGATCAAGCTCGAAAGCTCTTTTCTTTGCCCTTGTGTTAGCTACAACCGGAGAATTATCTACATTCAATCCACAGAATTCTTCGCCTTGCCAGTTAAGTAGGGTAGTTTCATTGGTAAGCTAGTCTTGGTGTTGTGGAGGTGCATCATTGAGTGCATTATGTTGTGAACTTGAGACATTCTGTACCATAAGTGTCTGATTAATGAGTTTGTTTGAGCAAGTGGCTTGATTGTGAGGTTGGTTGCAAGGGTAACACCACTCATAATCTGTTGTTAAGTTGTTTTGAATAGGGAAAAGATCCTTAACTGCACTAACAAGTGCTAGAGCATAAACCTGAAAAGGTCTAGTATTTACACTCTATCTTGGGCTCTGGTAGTTGTCTTGATAAGCCTGTCTATTACCTTGATATTACTATTGCTGACTTGAATTTTACTATTCATAAGGCCTACTATATGATTGTTGCTTTTCCAAGCTCACAAGCTTATTACCAAAAGTCTGTAATAAACTTTTGATCTCCTGTAACTCATTTGAAGAACTTGAAACAACAGTTTTGTGTGTTACAGCAGCTGGAACAGCAGTTGATACTGTTGGAACAGGTGACAAAGGTGCAAAAGGTGGTATTTGCAAAGGGATATTCAAATGAATATCTGGAAATATAGGAATTGGTAGCCTAGGAGAAAGTTTACTAGCCTGTATTAGGTTGTTTTCAGCTTTGATTGCTACTTCATAAGCATCCGACAAAGACACTCCTCCCATTGATTGTATTAAAACTGAAATATCGCTATTTATAGCTCTAAGATAATACAAGAAGGCATATTCAGGTGAAGGCCTCACCGTAGTAGGAATCCTATCCCAAGTTCTTTGAAATATGAAATTGAAATCATTCATTTTCTCTTGAGGAGCCCTCTTAATCGTAGTTAATTGCTCTGGACAATAAAGACAAATTATCAGACTTGTCCTGAAACTACCTGTGCAACTTGTCACCCAACTAATCCCAGGTGGCAATTGAACCTACTCCAAGACTCCTGAACTAGTATAATTCTCTTCCTTTGAATGATGTTGCAAGTATTCTTACAGCTACATCTTCTTGTGTGATATAGTACACACCACATAAGGAAGCAATATCTCGTATATGTTCAATCGGGGTAGTCTGATCTTCCCCAGTGAAAATTGGCAAGCTTTTCAAAACTGCCATTGGAATGTCATTGTGCTATGCCAAATTTAATGGACTACCTCCATTAAATGGCACAAAAGGCTGATTTCTGGGAGCAACCATTTGTATAGCAAAAGGTGGATTTACTTGCACTCTAGGTGAAACAAAAAATGGGATGGCAATATGAGATCTCATAGATGGAGGAGTAGATTTAGTTCTTCTAGAATAGAAAAATGTTGTCCCTATCCTTTTTGTTACCCTACCTTTTCTCCTTGGTGGGGAAAGCTGTAAATATTCAAAAGGAATTGAGCTACTCCTTGTCTAAACTCTTCTCATAAGCTATAAAAGCACTGATTTTGAAGTTCTTTCTCCCTAGTGGAGTCGCCAAGTATGCAAAAATGACTTCTATAAAGTCTGAAACTTGCTGGTTGCATACCAAACCAACAAAAAATGGTGAGGAACTTGTCCCACCGGGCGTGCCAGAAACTGTTATCTCCTAGAAATGCACCCTATGCAAAGTTATGAAAAATTGAGCTTTCTAAAGAAACATGGGATCATTTCAAGGCTGTGGGTCACTTAAAGTTGAAATGAACCTCCGGATAAGGCCAGCTCCTGACTGGTAGTATCACCTAAACTACTGATTTTTGTAAGGAAAAGGGAGGAGTGCCTAAAAATGAAAATTAAATCCTATGGTGATACACCAAATTTGTTCAAACATGTAGAGCTGCTTAACACACAATTTTCAATCAACTAATAAAAGCTGATATGCGCAACTCAATACTCATATGATAATGCATAAATGTTTCATAAGAAAGCTATGATACATGCAGTCCTAGAAGGATGATAAATTCTCCTCACAACTAAAATCTATTTTGCATCACTAGCATAACCTATAACCTGCAATATACATATCTCCTCTGCTTAAAAGTGCTATTAATGAGACATATTAACAAGGAATAAAAAGACTCACATGTAAATTTATCAATCATTCAACACACTCAATGAAACAGATAACCGAGAAGGAAAAAATTGCTTTCTTTATTGATCTCCAAAGGTGAAACTCTACCATACAATGTCTGTAAATGAGTTACAAAACTCAGTATTCTCCTCCAAGGACTCATAGAAGTCACAAAGTAGAAAATATGCAAGTAAGAACTGTCCTACAAAAATGAGGCAAAAATGCCACATATACCAAAACTAAAAGTGTCGGCCCCTTGTTTTAGGGTTTACAAAATATCAGTTTTTAAGGGTTGACCCTCAGATCTTGGAAATAAAGCTAATGCATTCAATGTGCATCCACCGTGTCCATGTCAGTGAAAGATCGCTCCAGGGATGGCCCTTCAGATCTTTTGCAACCATCGCATTAACTTTTGGCCCCCGTGTCCACCTTTGAACCTCCATCAGAGTTGGCTTGAATGCCCTGAAGCATTATCATAAATGTCGCTCTACCTTTGCCAATAGACATCCCAGCTATCCTTGAGACTCACGGCTTCTTCCCCTTCGGCTTTCCTCCTATTTCAGATCTTTCTTCAAGTTGATCCCCCTGAGAGACAACATCAAATGTTCCCTGTTGTTAGGCCTCCATAGAGACAACACTACTGCCTTCGAACAGATTCATCATCCTTGATCACATAGCAGATCCATACTGCTCACATTTCGTTGATCTTCCCCACAAGAATAGTCATAATAGTCAAACTGCCCATGGTTCATCTTTAGCTCCTTCTGATTGGTTGAACTCATGCCACGTAGATTCCCAGACGGTCAAATGTTGTTCAAACTGAATCATATATTGGTGAGACACTAGTCATGTCTCCCCGATGCGATTATTCCCTTCAGTAGTTATCGACATAGCTTACAACCGTCGGCAAGACCTTATAGCAAGCTGTAAGAGTCATACCGATATCCCCTTTGTCATCGCCCAGACTATTGGCAAGATATATTGCTTTCGGCAAGAGGTCTTGCCGAAAACTCCTAACAGTAGATAACACTCTAACTAGACCATTGACAAGACAAACAAGTTGGGATAAGGTCTTAGCGATCTCCTATCGGTTACACCAAAGAGTTAAAACCATCGGTGAGACATCACGAATCAGCAAGACATCATACTGATCCCCCAAAAGTTATACCGCTTTTCTCCTCCGTCGGCGAGACATCCGTATTCAGTAGGACATTACAGTGAGCCCTCAGGAGTCAAACCAATATCACGTTTTCATCGCCCAGACATCCGCATTCGGCAAGAGTTCTCGCCAAAGTCTACAGCAGACCCATCGCTATCGGCAAAACAAGCATCAGTTGGGAAGACTTCATACCTAGCCATTCCATTCATTCCGAGTTCGGCCCCTTTCATTTTGGCGAGACCCCACCCTTTCGGCAAGATATCTCCCTGATGACATCCTTCTTCGGTGGGACCTTCTTCATTCGGCTAGACCTTATGCCGAACTCATTCCACTCTCCCTGATGCAAGCTCCTTTCGAGAAGACCTCCACCCTGTTGGCCAGACCTTATGTTGAGCGTCAGGCTTTACACCGAAGTCCATACCTTCGGTGAGACCACTAGCGGTCGTCAAGACATCACATTGAGTGCAAATATTCATTTGCTGAGACCTCCCCTCGGCGAGACTTATGTTAGTCAGAGAGACATCTCCCAGAAGCAAATCTCTTCGCTGAGACTTCCACCATTTGGCCAGACATTACGACGAACCCAAACCTTTTTTCGAGACCCTTCATTGGTCGACAAGACCTCTCTTTGAGCGAAAACCTTCTCCCTGACACCAACTCCTTTTGGCGAGACCCCCCCGTGTCGGCAGGACATCTCCCCGAACCCAAATTCTTTCGGTGACGCTAGCCTTGTGCACAACAGTCAACGAAACTTTAGCATGTCGGGGAGACATATAAAAACCCATGGCGATTAAAATGTCTAGCTGGCCGGTATATTTCAAATGAATAGAACCACACTGCTAGTCAGCAAGACAATAGGAGGGTCTCAACGACTTGCTTCATCAAGAGCTTTATACCAAATCTGATTGAGGCATGCCTTCTAATAGACTTCCTTGAGAAATATCATCGGGTGTATGATTTAATCCTTCACAACAATGTCCCCATTTGGCCTTCATGAACACCTGAAACATAGATTGCCCTGCCTGATTGAGGCCACAGGTGAAAATCAGGTAACAATAAGCTCATGCCCAAATTTCATAAATTTAGAGAAATAACATAGAGAGTATCAATAACCAGGTGCTAAAATCTCATGGTAACAACAACAAATATATGATAAACCGTATAAAACATGAGTCATTATTTGGACTCATCATCTCCCCCAACCTAATTATCCACTGGTCCTCTAGCAGAGGGAACTCAATTCCTTTTCCTTATCAAAGCCCTGAAATCACCAATTGTTGTCTGCCCTTGATCAGTCTTTGCAGTATTTGAATTTGGATCCCAATAGAACTCCTGGTTGCTTTCTAGTCTGCACCACCTTGGCCTCTTTGTATCTACATCATACTGATAGGTTTTGTAGTCTGGTATTGGCAACAATAGAATAGGTGGTTGAAATATCAACGAGAGCCAATAGTGTTGTATCATCCTTCCAAGATGTATATACTTGATGCTTCATTTGTAAGTTGCATAATAATTTTGCAGGGAATGGGGTTTAGCCTATTTTAACCGATCTAGCAAGTCAGTCCATCTCTGTGACAAATATCCCAATACCGTCCTTCCTATAGTGACAACTACCTATTCATATTCTAGGTATGCTTCCTCCCTAGAAGGAATGATCCTCTTTTTGTACTCTGGATTATAAATAATTTTGTGCCATGTGTAGTAGATATCTACAGGATTGCTTGATTCAGCTCTTAGAGATAGGGGGTATGGAGTTCTCTTTCTCTATATATTTTGAATTGTTGCCCCCAACAAATTTCATTCTAAATCCATGATATTAATTCCCTCAAGTGAATATCCCTAATGTACAACAATGGATTCCATTCACAGTCATTGGGAACAACATAGTTATGCAAATACAATTCAAACAACAAATTTTTAACTTCAAGAGGGGAGGATTGGTAAGCTTGAAAAAATTCTTGTGGGGTTTTAATGGAAGGGTTTAAACCAGAAATGACCCTTGACAACTTAAAATAAAGATGATGCTCCTTTAAATGCAATGCATATACCCGTGGGGGAATTCTACATGCCATAATTTGTGGTACTAGAGCCACCACATTGTCTACCTTATCCTTTAATGCAGTAATCTCTTCATTATTCTCCTCAATTTCTTCATTTTTATTATTAATTTCTTCATTTTTATTATTGATTTCTTCATGTAGCTTGAGTTTTTCTTTATTCCATTCTTCCTCTTTCTTCTGCATTTATTTCCATAAATCCAGGGCTACTGATGCCCATGAAAAATTAGGAGGTTTTTTCTTTCCTACTAGGATCTTTCCTTGCACTGGTTTGTGATGTTCAACTTGCTTTGTTTACACTAGTTCTTGATTTTCAACTTGCTCTGCAACAACAACAAGTTCTACCAATCCTATATTTTCCTGCTACTCATGAGCTTCTGCCTCCTTCCTAGGTTTCTCTTTGAGTCTATGGATCCTTTTTGGAGGCACATCAGTAGAAGACTCAGTCATTTTGATTTCTTTGGAGGTCTTTTATTTTTTCCAGCGGCTACAGGATGATCAGTGTCTTCAGTTTTCCGCTTCCTAGGGCTAGGTTTTATCTTTCTTGGTTTTTGCTTCTTGGCCTTCCCTTTGCTAATTTCTGATTTTCTCATTTTTTCTTCCTCCTTTCAAATGGAATCCCTAGTGCGAATAGTAGTTTTAGGAGGAATATCGACATCAGGGTTTGAAGATGAACTATCTTCATCTATATGCTCTGATTCAGAGGAACCAATTTCTATTGCAGGTTCTGCTATAGGAGGGTTTGTGCTAGGGTTTTCCCTAGAAGTTGAAGCTCCAGGAGTGATTTTAATAACCCCCTCATCCCTACTAACCTTATGAGTTAGGGGTTGACCTCTAAGACCCACATTTTCTAATTTGAATTTCTTAATGTTAAAAAATTCATCCCATGGCATATTGGACACATCTTGCAAAGACTTTTCTACCAACAATTTAGTCAAACAATGATGGGAAACATATTTTTCCCTACCTTTCTGTGTCTTAGCAACCATGATTGCAAGAAGATTGTACAAGACGTTTGGCACATTCATCCTCCTGCATGTCTCATGTGATTCAAAAGCTTGAAATGTACAAAATGAAGATAGGATTGGTGACCCTTGCAGGTAATGTATTTGATAATGTAAACAACACCTTGTTTCCATTTTTCTGGCAAATAAGTTCTTCTTCCTTGTTTGTCTATAACAAGTGGAGGATCACTAGGCTCGATGAATTTTGCTCTAGCTGATCTAGAATCCCTAGAAGTAGGGCAGGGTTCTCCTTAAGTGGGAAAACCTATCACTTCAGCAATCCTTTCATCAGTGGCTATGAATTTTAGCCCTTTCACCATTTCCTTACCATCATAAATTTTTTATGCAAATTCTAAGGCAATGTCATTATTGAAACTATTTAGCTTCATAAAGTAATCTAACCATCCACAATTTTTGAATTTGGTCTGATAGAGTGCATTTTGTAGAATTACCTGGTGAACTATTGGCTCATTTTTTATTAACTAACCTCCCATTGCTTCTACTCACACTATGGAAAACACCTCTGTAAAGAATTCTTCCCTACAATCCTTCTTCTGAAAACCCAATTTCTCTTTTGCTTCCTACAACTCCTCACCATTACTAATGCTAATGTTGTATGACTTAACAATTTACCTTTTTAGTGGCATTATGATTCTAACTAAGGCAATAAAGAAGACATAAATGAGGGGTATCATCAAATAAAATGGCGGTGGCTTAGTGTCATATCATGCATGTAGGATGTCACTTCAACTACATCATTTCAATTTTTTTGCCATGCTAGCACATTAAATATGATTAATGACATGCATGACACATGGGTTCACACTCCCACCCTATCCTAAATAAAAGCATGTGTCTGAACAAGATGGGATGTAATTATGATGTAAGAAGGCATAGTAATGGGATGTGATATGTGAAATATCAATATTAAAGTACAATAATTAAACAAATGCATGTAAGGTAATTACGATATGTCAAGTTGTTATGCACGTACCTAAAAATTTGGAGTGTCTTTTCCAAAATAATGTGGAAGGAAGTACCGGTCCCCAAAAAAGTACAGTTGAGCTAGTAAATGAAGTGATGGTGGAGTGAAGTGATGGTGGAATGATGGAAGAGAGAGAAGGGATGGTGATGAATGGGCGGGTAGGTTTATTGATGGAGAAGTTAATTCCCAAAAAAAGTGGAAATCTTTATTATGATTGCATGTCTACCTTTGACTAGTTAGAAGGATGGACACTAGGCTCACTTCCTTCGGTTGCAGGAACTTTGGAGTTCTGGTATTCAATAGATTGTTGCATAAACTCTTGTTTTGAGGCCAGTTTATGGTATAACTTGAGACAATGACCATTGACCAAGAGCTTGAACCTGATAGGATCAATTTTTGTAAGTTGAACAGAACCATTGGGGGAGACCTCTGCAATCTCATATGGTCCCAACCACCTGGTTTGAAGTTTTCCTATGTTTTCTTTATACCTAGAATCATAAAGAAGTGCCCAGTCACCTGGCTGAAACTTCTTTTCCTTGATGTACTTATCATGCCATCTAACTCTCTGGTTCTGCACCATCTCAACATGGTGGAGAGTTGATTTCCTCATCTCATTTAAGGAATTTATTTGCATAACCTTGTCCTTTTGTGGCTTAGATATATCCATTCCAAGGTCTAGTGTTGTTCTAAGAGTTTTGTGTTCAAATTCTATAGGCATCATTGCTATTTTTCCATATAATAGTTCAAAGGGAGTAAAACCAGTGGTGGTTTTCCAAGTGGTTCTATAGGCCCAAACAACTTTTGACAACCTATTTTTCCAATCTTTTCTGTGGATTACTACTATTTTGGTTAGAATAGATTCTATTTCCCTATTTGTTACCCCAAACTGGCCATTGGCTTGAGGGTGATAGGGTGTGGATTTTCTATGCATGACATTATACTCATTCACCAATGCTATGACAAGAGTGGATGTGAACTGGGCCCCTTGATCTGTGACTTTCTCTAGGAACTCCATATCGTGTGAAGATTTCTTCATAGAGGAATTCTGCAACTTTATTGTCCCTAGCATGTTTCATGGCTTTGACCTCAACCCACTTAGTCACATAGTCAGTACAAACCAAGATGTAATATTTTCCATTTGATGGTGGATCAATTGGACCTACAAAATCAAGTCTCCATTTATCAAATGGTGTGACAACTAATTGAGGGTATAGAGGCATCTCATCTAATTTAGTTTATTGGCCCATCCTTTGACATCTATCACACTTCCTAGTGTACTTGCTTGCATCCTTATGAAGTGTAGGTTAGTAATACCCTATATCGAGAATATTCATGGTTGTTCTCTTAGCTACAAAGTTCCCCCACAGGGTTTATTATGGCATGCATGTAATATCATAGGTTTCATCCTCTCTTACACATCTTCTCATCACATGATTTGGTCCAGTAAAGAATAAACAACCTACAATCCATGAGAATGGAAAAATTTTCTCAATAAGAACCCTTCGCTCTTTTGGAGAGAAATGAGGGGGAACTCTCCCTGTAACCAGATAATTGGCTATATCTACATACCAAGGTGTGTGCACATTGATGGAGAGAAAATTTTCATTAGGAAAGGAGTCATAAATGGCTTGAGTGTCCTCTAATGTAGTCAATCTGGAGAGAAAATATGCCACAACATTTGCCTTACCTGGCTTGTCTATAATGGTGATATCAAATTCCTACATTAACAACAACCACCTTGCTAACCTACCTGAAATCAATGGCTTGTTCATAAGGTATCTTATGGCTGCATGTTCTGTATGGACAAAGGTTTGATATCATATGATATAAGTCCTAAACTTGTTGAGAGCATAAATGACTACCAATATCTTCTTCTCTATCACTGTGTAGTTAAACTCAGCTCCTTGTAGGTTCTTGCTGATAAAGTAGATTGCATTCTCTATTGCTCCCTCTTTTTGTCCCAAGACATCCCCTATAGCATAATCAGATGCATCTATGTGAATATGGAAAGGGAGTCCCCAATTCCTTTGAGTACAGGAGCATGGGTTAATGTTTTTTTAAATTAGAAAATGCTTTATCACAATCCTCTGTCCACTGGAACTCAACATCCTTAGTTAGAAGATTATAAAGTGGTGTTTCCATCTTACTAAAATATTTTATGAAGCGCCTATAGTATCTTTCATGTCCCAAGAAACTTCTAACATCTTTTTTCTTGACAGGAATACAAAGATTGGTAATTACCTCAATTTTGGTTGGGTCCACTTGAATTCCGTTCTGAGAGATATAATGGCCAAGGACTACTCCTTCCTGCATCATCATAAATCATTTCTCACTGTTCAAAGACAAATTATGGCCTCACATCTTTTCAAAACCTATCTTAGGTTCTCTAATGCTTCAACAAAATCAGCGTCATAAGTATTAAAATCATCCATGTAGATCTCCATACAATCATGTGAGATGTTTCAGAATATACTAATAACTACTCTTTGGAAGGTGGCAGGTGCATTGCATAAACCAAATGGGAGTACATAATAGGCATAAGTCCCCCAAGGACAGGTGAAATTTGTCTTCTTCTAATCTTTAGGTGCAATCTGTATCTGATTATAACCACTAAATCCATCTAGAAAGGAAAAATATTCCTTATCTGCAAGTGAATCCAATACTTAGTTTATAAAAGGAAGGGGAAAGTGATCTTTTTTGGTGGAAGAGTTTATTTCTCTATAGTCAACACAAACTCTCCATTTACCTCCCTTTCTAAGCACAATTACCAAAGGGGACACCCATTGGCTGTCTGAGATAGGGTAGATAAATCCTGCATCCAATAGCTTTTGTAGTTCCCCTTTCACAATCTCCCTCAATGCGTAATTGATTCTCCTTTGTGGTTGCCTTACTGGTGTGTAGTAATCTCTAATGTAGATCCTATGAGTACAGATTTTGGGATCTAATTCTTTCATGTCATGGTAATCCCATTCAAATGCATGCTGATGCAACTTTAACATATTTGTCAGGGACAACTGTTGCTCTTGACTAAGCTTGTTATTAATATTCAAAATTTTCCCCTCTGAAACTTGTACTTGTGTGGTTAACTCAATCATGGTTGTTTCACTGATGCTTGGCATTTTTAGTTCATACGGTAACAATGTATGAAGCATATTTGTTGCTGCAGGAGATCTAGGTGCAGGAGAAGTTGGAAAAAGTGTTTGCAATGGACATGCAGAACTAGATTCATGAGTGGGTGATTCTTCATTCACTTCACAATGGCTCTAAATTATATGGGATAATATTTAATCTTCTTCTTGAAGCTGCATGAAAGGACTTTTTCCTATCATGAGTTGTGCCACTGAATTTACCTCCTCGGCCTCTTCTCCAACATGCGGCCATATGGGGCATATCATGGGATGGTTGAGTAGGAGGATAGAGGACAATCTTTTTAGTGCTTCTCCCATCAGAAATAGTCATGTCCCCTAACTAACATCCAATGTAAGCATCTATTGTAGCTAACTATGACCTTCCCAGAATAATAGGATACCCTCCTAATGTAGCTTTAGGGGAAAGGATCATGAAGTCTGCTGGATATACCCAAGAGTCTAGAGTAACAACAAGGTCTTGTACTATACCATATGGTTTGACAGTGGAACTATCAGCAAGCTTTAGGACAGTAGGAGTAGGTCTCATATTTGCAACATTCAGTTACTGCAGGATGTCCTTAGTCATCACATTGATAGCTGCTCCCAAGTCTATTAGAGCATTCTATACTTGGATTCCATTTATAACGACTCCAACTACAGGACTACCTGGGTTAGTATATTTAGGAATAGTGACTTTCCCAAGCATGATATCTTCCAACTTCCCCACCACATGAACAATAGTGGGGTCCTTCTTTTTCCTCCCTGGATTTTTGATACATGCTTCCTTAATTGCCTTACTATATATGGGGACATCTTTTATGCCCTGGAACAAAGGTATCTTGACACATATGTGTTTCAATTGATCCAGAATATCAAAGGTTGTTTCTTCCTTCTCTTCCTTTTGTCTAACAACTTCTAACCTTTGAGGAAATGGTGGGTCTTGATCAGACTGCTGAACTAGTTCAGGATTCTTGGGCACACTTGACTGAGCAGGGATATCAGATAGATTCTAATGCTCCTCTTCTTCCATAGGAAGCTCTATGATAATAGTAGTGGAAGGAGTTGGCAAAGTGGTTTGTGAACGCAAATGAATATCACTCACACTAAAAACATATGCAGGAAATTGATTGGGATCTGCAGAGTAGACTGGTTGTTGTTGTGGTTTGTTATTTGGGTTAGGTGTGGGTTGAGTTGGTAACTGAGTAGGTCTAGGTGTGCTAGATTTTGAGTTAGTAGGAGGAGGCATTATGGTAGGCTATGGAGGTGGTTGCATGTAACTAGTTGCTTGGTTTGGCCATTATTGTCCTCCCCTCCATTGGGATGTTTGTTGCCAGTTTCCTGGAGGTTGTTGCCAATTCCCTTGGAATTGCTACCACTTAAGTGGAGAATTTTGGTAAGTGGGCCAAGTATTTGGAGGTTTGTTACAAAGTTGAGGTGGATAGCCTCCAAATTTTGATGGGTATGGGGGTTGCCATTGATTACCAAATGCATAAGAATTCAAATAAGGTCCACTAAAAGATAATGGATCTGGTGGCATACCTTGTCTTGGAGCCCATGGCCTTCTTTATGCAATGTAGAAAACCTTATCATCATCACCTTGAATTGGCCTAAATTACGGTGGAATTTGCTTGCTGTCAATATTGGCTACCATTTTGCATCTTCAATCATTCTTCTTTTTCCTGCAATGAGGACAATATTCTTCCAACATTTCCTTTGCCTCCTCATGTTTCTTCTTTGCTTGAAGTGCATCTAGTTGAGTGGCCATATTGTTTATGATATACTGCTTGAAATCAGCTAGCAAATGTGTAATTTCCATCCTTGAAACTCCATTGGTGGAGGATTTACCCATAGAAAATTGGTAACCTCTTCCTCTCTTCATAGCTACCCTGGAGTAATTCTGGCATATCTTCTCAATATCATCCCAAGGAACTTGGGTGATATCTCCTCCTCCTATCAAGTCTAGGGCATCAGTGCAATTTTCATTGATCCCCCTAAGGAAGAGCAACTTTTGAGACTCTTCATTGAGTGCATGATGTGGGGATTTCTACAGACAAAACAAGAACCTTGAAATATAGTCCTCCAAACTTTCATCCTCCTTTTGTTGCATCCAGAAGATATCATCCCCTCTCATATCACTGCCTCTATAGTATTCTTTATATTTCTCAAGAAACTTTGTTTTCATATCATCCCGAGTCTCTATTGTATTCCTACCTAAGCTCATAAACCATCTTAACGTAACTTCCTTCAAGGTAATAGGAAACAATTTAAGCCTATGAGCATCAGTAGTGTAATCATAGCTTCTGTAGAGGATATCAAATTCAAACAAGAAAGTGTTAGGGTCCTCTGTTACAAGCCCATAGAATTTAGGAAGAAATGAAGTAGGGATGTTTTTGAGGTTATTAACTTCATTTTGGTGGGTGATAGGAAATGGAAAAGATGGTTGGTTAGGTTTATTTGGGTTTTGATCAGCCATAATTGCTTGATGGATTGTCAAAGCAAATGGATTCTCAATCAAGTTTTGGGCAACTTACTCTTCAGAGGAAGTTTCAAAATTGGTCAAATTGGGAAATGCATCAACAAAAGAATTTTCCTCCTCTTCTTCTTTGTCTCTTGGAAAATTTTGAAACTCAACTAGTTGGTTATCAGGATTAGGGTCATTATGAAGGAATCTCCCATGAGCATCTCTTCTCCTACCCCTGTGCATGTGGTATTAACTCAGTATCAACCAACTCACACAAAGAATTGGTGAAATAATAGCAAATCATTACTTTTCTCAAATGAAGGCTATGCTAAGAACAAACTTGAGAGATACTAAAACAAGAAAGAAACTGGAAATGACTCCAAAGAACTTCCTAGTTTGACACCATCCCCGACAACAACACCAAAAAACATTGGCCTCCTCTAATGGTTCTGTTATCACCTGAAATTGCACCCTTGTTGAACCTGATGCTCAACACCTCAGTGTAACATGGGAAGACCTCTAAAGATGTGGGTTTCTTGTAAACAGAGGTCAACCTTCGGAGAAGGCCGACTTCCTATGGT
Organism: Sequoia sempervirens; assembly: GCA_007258455.2. NCBI lineage: Eukaryota > Viridiplantae > Streptophyta > Pinopsida > Cupressales > Cupressaceae > Sequoia > Sequoia sempervirens. Next base: position 11,444 of record VDFB02307685.1, on the reverse strand, counting down.
GTCACCTAACTACTGATCTTGTAAGGAAAAGGGAGAAGGAGAATGCAAAAAAAAAAGAAAATTAAATCCTATGGTGATACACCAAAATGACAAGAACAATGAGACACCCGAGTTACACTTGAGTACTAATGATGGATATGGTACTGCACAACAAGTTTCTGTAGATTATGCATAAGTATTTCACAAACAGGTTTGACATGCACACACTTTCAAGAAGGAAAAGCAGATTTTCACAAATTAAAAGCTCATGTGCAATTAAGTAAAGACAGTTTGTAACCTACATAATACTACTTTTGCAAAGAAAGGCATGCTAACATAAGACAAATTTATAAGGAAAAGAAAGATTTCACGAAGTAACTTGATCAATCACCTAAAATGCACAATATTTTGCAAAGAACTAGAAGGAAAATTGAACCATCAATGGTAGCCAAGGTAAATTTTATGTATCATGCTCCAAAATGAGTTACAGAAGTTTGCTAATCTGAGAAAGGACTGCAAAAGTCACGAACTTCAGAAAAGCATAAGGAGAACTCCTTTACAAAGAGGCAAAAATGCCTTATATACAAAAAGATGTCGGCCCCTAAGGCTTACAAAAATATCCACCTTCAGAAAAATCTGCCCCTAGATCTTTTAATGAAGTTAATTTTGCATTCGATTGCATCCCTGTGTCCATGTCGGTGAAGAGTCACTCCTAGGAGAAGCTTTTAGATCTTATGGAATACTTGCATTTACTTCTGGCCTCCATGTCTATCCTCGAACTTCCTTGAAGGGCTGCTTTGAATGCTTTAAAGCATTATCATTAATGTCGATCCCCCTCTTCTGCCAGCATATATTCCAGCTGTTACGGAGACTCATGGCATCTTCTTATTTTTTGCCTGATCTCGCTCCAGATCTTTCCTCAAGTTGATCCCCCTCTAGAAGAAGCATTAGATACTCCCTGTAGTTGGCCTCCATAGAGACAACACTATTTCCTTCGAACCGATTCATCACCCTTGATCACAGAGCAGATCCATGTTGGTTTGATTCAGTTGATCCTCCTCACAAGGATAGTCGCGATAGTCAAACTGCCCATGATTCCCTCCGATTGGTTGAAAAGATGCCACGCAAGCTTCCTTGGGCAGTCAAAAGTTCCCGAAAAAAATTGCATATCGGTGAGACACTAATTGTGTCTCCCTTATGCGATTAGACCTCGTAGCAACATTTGGCAAGACATACGATGGTCGACAGGACTTCATATCGAGCTACAGGAGTTATACTGATATCCATATTTCATCGCCCAAACACTCGCATTCGGCAAGAATTTATGCTGAAGGAAAGATCCTTCGGTGAGCCCATTTCATATCGGGGAGACCCCATCAGGTCAGCCAGACATTATAGTGAAGGCACCAACTTTCACCAAGACCCCATCCTTTCGGGAAGACATCTCCCCGAGACCATTCACTTCGGCGAGACATCCGATCATTTCTTTCGATGAGACTCCCATGTTTCGGTGAGACATTATAGTGAGGCCCCTTTCTTTCTTCGCCATGACATTTATTTTTGCCAGGATCACACCCTTTCGGGAAGATGTTATAGCGAGCTCAAATCGTTGTGGTGAAACCCCTCTGAGTCGGCAAGAGATTACACCGAAGGCCTCCATTCTTCTCGAGCACGAACCTTTTTGTTTCGCTGAGACTCCCACCATGTCGGCAAGACCATATAGCGATGATGCCTCCTCTCATCGAGACTTCATGTAGTCGGAGAGACATTATCCCGAAGCAAATGATACCCCCCAACGCCACCCTTGTGAATGACTATCGGCAGGACTTCCTTGGTCGGGGAGAGATAGGAAACTCATGGCGACCAAAATTTCCCAACGACCTGAGGATTTCGAATGAATATAGCACAACAGCCAATCAGAAAGACAAATGGAGGGTCTCAAAGACTTTATCTCTGGGGAGTTTTGTGCCGAATTTGATTGAGGCAAGGCTTCCAATAGACTTCCCTGTAATAGCATCAGATGAAAACCTTCCTAATAAAATCTAAAGACCTGCACGCTGGGCTCAACCCTTGTGGGAGCCACATTTAATCCATGTGCCAAATTTAAAACATAATTTCCCCTGATTGAGCCCGTAGGTGAAAATTGGGTAACATTTTTGGCGACCTTTGTTGGATGTTTGCCCGCTAAACATGGAAACCAGTAGCCTAGGCCTATCCATTGGGCACGAATTCTTTGGGAAAACTGAGGAACGGACTTGGAGTAGCCTTGCACATGGCTATAACGCATTTGTAACTCAAGAAACAGATCACTTAGACATTTATTGAAAACAGGAAACTACTGAAGTGAAACTATTTAACTGTGCTAGGACAACACTTAGGGAATTGAAAAAATGCAACTAAACCTACCCTACACTAACCAGTAAGAAATTGGTCAAAAAAACCATTCACAAGATGACTGATATAACTACCCATTCTTCTCAATATGCAGTGACTGGCATGGTTAAGGACAACTGAGTGAAAGTGAAAAATAGAAAAATGTTTAACAAGGCGATGCACTGCCTCTCGAAAGAGATGAATGAGTTCACTTTCCTCACTAGATAGACCATACGTATTGTCAACCAAAGGAGGATAAGTGAGTTGAACATACTCTTGTTTGGCTGTCAGTGCATCTTGGATATCTTCTTTTGTTGTACCTTCGTGTGTAGGTACAGGATTGGTCCTTGGTGTTGTATTGGACTCCGTTTGAGCTAGGTATCTGATTGGACAACCTCTGGTAAGGGTAAAGCTTGAACTTTCCTGGCTCATCTCTTGCTCATGGGTGGCCTCTTTATCATCTTGTTGCTTGAAAATGTCTAATCCTTGTGACTGACTTGGTGGAAAAAAGGAAACCTCCTCAATATGTTCATGCTTTCCCAAATGAACACTCATTTCTTCAATGGAGAATAATGAAATGATTTCCTCCAACACACCTTCAATCAATACATCAGCTTCTAGCTCCTTTATGCAACAGAAAGGAATTTGCTTATAGTTCTTATTATCACCACTGAAAAATTTACATTCCAATTCAGGATCTTTTTCCTCAATAAAGGAAGGAAACAATTCAAATGGTGATAAAATCTCAAGTTCTTCTACACAATAGAATGGAAGCTCCTCTAACCAGATATAATCTTGAAGAATAAGTTTATGAGGCTCCTCCTGTTGCTTCAACAATTTTGCAAGTTGCTGCTCAAGATCATCATAACCCTCAACCTCTTCTGATTCTTGGCCATCCAATGTTGAACAAAACTGTTCAATAATACATGTGGACAACTCTTCAAAAATCTCAACATTGGCTTTCTCATCCAGAACACACTCAAAAACATCAAAATTCTCACCTTGGAGGACAGAATCAGGTCCAATTCTAGGTTTTTCTTCCTGAATTAAGCCTCCATTGTCTTGCTGGTTGTCACCAATTAGCGACTCACCAATGCTTTCTTGTTGTTCAATCATTTGTTGTTGTTGCTTTCTATATTCCTCCATAGCCAGATGTAACAGATTTGGAATTCTAATCTCCTCCATGGTGGATGAGCTTGAGTTAGTTTGATCAAGGGTCTGCCCCTCTTTAGCTGCAACACTCTGCTCTTTGAAACTCCCCTCAAGCTACCTCTTTTGAAACTCCTCCATTAGTTGGTGCTGATAATCTGAGTAAGCCTGAGTATTCTGCACCTGAGCAAACGACAACTTCATTTGTCCTTTAGTAGCTATTTCCTGTTTAAGGTCTCCTTCAAACTGGACTCTTTATGCCACTCTTTCTTGATCATAAAAGTAGACTTGTTCAACCATTTCTTGCTGCTGCATAATGATACCTTTCTGCACCTTGATATCAACCAACATACTAGATAGGCATGCAAGCACCTTACTAATATCATTAATCTCCATATTGTGAAGACCTTGACTTAGATCCCACAACGTATGGTCAATCTGTTGGAGCAGGTCCAATATGTTATGGTATGGATGTCTTTGGGGCTGATTAGATAAATAATCATAATAGTTAACATTAGAAACCTCCTCTTGGGGCTGATTTTGATCAAATATTGATTGAAACAAAGGTTGAACCAGAGTGAGAGGGTGGGAAACATGATGAAAATGTTGATTAGTTGTTGCTGCAAGGGAAATTGGGCTAAAACCAACATTATGGTTGGTTGAATGTGACTGACAAGGTGTAGGAGCAACATACTCATAATGTGGGGAGTAATAGTAAGCATTTTCATGAATATTGGACATTTTTTATTGAAAGAGATGGAAACTCAGAAATAACATTTAAGACATACCAACACTTGTGCCTGTGAAACCAGAAGATTTGAGCTTGGAGTCGCCATGTGTTGTTCGAACTGCCTCGAAAGGTTGAACGATACTGAGGTAAACACCAAATCTCTCAGCATGTTGAATTTCTTATTAATGCACTGGCTTTTTTGCTACTTCCCAAACTCAGAGTTGCCAGATATGCTTAAAAACGACCTCTAAAAGGCTATTAGCTCACTGTCAGCATATCAAAAACAGCAAGACTTAGGAGTTTTACTTCTGACTAAGTCCCACTAGGCGTGCCAAAATTGTTATCACCTGAAATTGCACCCTTGTTGAACCTGATGCTCAACACCTCAGTGTAACATGGGAAGACCTCTAAAGATGTGGGTTTCTTGTAAACAGAGGTCAACCTCCGGAGAAGGCCGGCTTCCTATGGTGTCACCTAACTACTGATCTTGTAAGGAAAAGGGAGAAGGAGAATGCAAAAAAAAAAAAGAAAATTAAATCCTATGGTGATACACCAAAATGACAAGAAAAATGAGACACTCGAGTTACACTTGAGTACTAATGATGGATATGGTACTGCACAACAAGTTTCTATAGATTATGCATAAGTATTTCACAAACAAGTTTGACATGCACACACTTTCAAGAAGGAAAAGCATCACAAATTAAAAGCTCATGTGAAATTAAGAAAACACAGTTTGTAACCTACATAATACTACTTTTGCAAAGAAAGGCATGCTAACATGAGACAAAGCTATAAGGAAAAGAAAGATTTCACGAAGTAGCTTGATCAATCACCTGAAATGCACAATATTTTGCAAAGAACCAGAAGGCAAATTGAACCATCAATGGTAACCAAGGTAAATTTTATGTATCATGCTCCAAAATGAGTTACAGAAGTTTGCTAATCTGAGAAAGGACTGCAAAAGTCACGAACTTCAGAAAAGCATAAGGAGAACTCCTTTACAAAGAGGCAAAAATGCCTTATATACAAAAAGATGTCGGCCCCTAGGGCTTACAAAAATATCCGCCTTCAGAAAAATCTGCCCCTAGATCTTTTAATGAAGTTAATTCTGCATTCGATTGCATCCCCGTGTCCATGTCGGTGAAGAGTCGCTCCCAGGAGAAGCTTTTAGATCTTATGGAATACTTGCATTTACTTCTAGTCTCTGTGTCTATCCTCAAACTTCCTTGAAGGGTTGCTTTGAATGCTTTAAAGCAATATCATTAATGTCGATCCCCCTCTTTTTCCAGCAGATATTCTAGCTGTTATGGAGACTCGTGGCCTCTTCTTATTTTCTACCTGATCTCGCTCCAGATCTTTCCTCAAGTTGATCCCCCTCTAGAAGCAACATCAGATACTCCCTGTAGTCGGCCTCCATAGAGACAACACTATTGCCTTCGAACCGATTCATCACCCTTGATCACAGAGCAGATCCATGTTGGTTTGATTCAGTTGATCCTCCTCACAAGGATAGTCGCAACAGTCAAACTACCCACGGTTCCCTCCGATTGGTTGAAAAGATGCCACACAAGCTTCCTCGAGCAGTCAAAAGTTCTCGGAAAAAATCACATATCGGTGAGACACTAATCATGTCTCCCCGATGCGATTAGACCTCACAACAACATTCGACAAGACATACAATGGTCGGCAGGACTTCATATCGAGCTACAGGAGTTATACCGATATCCATATTTCATCGCCCAGACACCCACATTTGGCAAGACTTTATGCCGAAGGCAAGATCCTTCGGCAAGCTCATTTCATATCGGGGAGACCCCATCGGGTTGGCCAGACATTATAGCGAAGGCACCAACTTTCGCCAAGACCCCATCCTTTCGGGAAGACATCTCCCCGAGACCATTCGCTTCGGCGAGACATCCGATCATTTCTTTCGATGAGACTCCCATGTTTCGGTGATACGTTACAGCGAGGCCCCTTTCTTTCTTCGCGATGACATTTCTTTTCACCAGGACCACACCCTTTTGGGAAGACGTTATAGCGAGCTCAAATCGTTGCGGCGAAACCCCTCCGAGTCGGAAAGAGATTACACCGAAGGCCTCCATTCTTCCCGAGCTCGAACCTTTTTTTTTCGCTGAGACTCCCACCATGTCGGCAAGACCATATAGCGATGATGCATCCTCTCACCGAGACTTCATGCAGTCGGAGAGACATTATCCCGAAGCAAATGGTACCCCCCGACGCCACCCTTGTGAATGACTGTCGATAGGACTTCCTTGGTCAGGGAGAGATAGGAAACTCATGGCGACCAAAATGTCCCAACGACTTGAGGATTTCGAATGAATATAGCACAACAGCCAATCAGCAAGACAAATGGAGGGTCTCGGCGACTTTATCTCTGGGGAGTTCTGTGTCGAATCTGATTGAGGCAAGGCTTCCAATAGACTTCCCTGTAAAATAGCATCAGATGAAAACCTTCCCAATGAAATGTGAAGACTTGCACACTAGGCTCAACCCTTGTGGGAGCCACATTTAATCCACGTGCCAAATTTAAAACATAATTTCCCCTGATTGAGCCCGTAGGTGAAAATTGGGTAACAGGTACCATAACTAAGGCCTTAAAGCTATAACTTAGAGATTAGATATTTGCACTAAGTAGTTATCTTTCTCATCATGAAGGTTCATTTCATTGTCAACCCAGGGATGTGAACTTGAAATGGGTCAGCACTTTCTGTACACTAGGACTCAACTGTAGTCATCCTTATCCTATAACTAGAAAGGAAATAGTATTGAGAGTAAAATGATTGAAAGAAATTAGCATAAGTACTGAGCATGAATAAACAACTAAACTGAACTGGAATGAATGACAAACAAAAATCTCAACAAACAGACAGGAAGTTACTCTATCTGCCTTGGCTATAGGAACAGACACAGACAAGTTCCAATGGCTGCAGGAACAGATAGTTGCTAAGACTGTAACTAATTATTGAACATAAAAGTAACTACTAAATTGAATTGTGGAATTCTCACCAAGTGGACCCCCTTAAATGAGTCTTCCCTAAGCTAACTCAGATGCAACAAATCAAAGTATCATTTTATTCATTGAAAACATTAGTACATCATAATAGCAACATGACTATATTCTTTGAAACTGAAAAATGAAAGTACAATATTAGAACATCTAACCTTGTGAAGAGGGACATCTAATCATTATTTATAGAAGAAAAGCTTCTAACTAACCCTAACTAACTGGGCAGTCGACTCCATGAGAATAGGAGGATGCCATTTATTGAAAGCATGAAAAAGAGGAAGTTATGCATGCACAAGAATTTAGTCAAACTAGTCTTGCCTCAACAAGGATCCAACATAGCAGCACCTCCTAAATCTACTCAACTAATAGACATGGTCATTTAAAGGTAAGTTACAACTTCCACATGAGCTGGGAGTTTCCCTCCATTGACCTCTTAAATGTCCATCTCTTTGACTTCTTTAGCAACCAGCCAGCTAGCATGAACTTCTTCCACCTTGCAAGCTTCATTTATATCTGCATCTTAATGTGAACCTACATAATGGCATTAGCGTGCACAAAACAATTGTGTATCCATAATCACCTTATAATAACATTCATTCAATCACATGTAAAATTGATATAGATATATCACATAGCATATTAATACTATCAAAAGTCACAGGGATAAGGTCATGCCCAAAGTTCATAAATTTAGGGAAATAACATAGAGAGTATCAATAACCAAGTGCTAAAATCCCATGGTAACAACAACAAATATATGATAAACCCTATAAAAAATGAGTCATTATTTGAACTCATCAGGTCATGAAAAATCACTATAAAGATAGGTTGGTTTGTCAAAACTGCAACTAAGAAGGGCTTTAGTAGAAGACTCATACCATAGATCATATAGAGGAGTCATCCTTCTATGCAATCATGATGAAAATTCCAGTAGATTAGTCCAAGGCATGTTCTTGGTACATAGATGTAAGAGCATTATGTCACTTCACTAACAAGCAAGATTGATTCATGTAGTACACAACTTGCAATTCTTCCAAATATTCAATGATCCTTGGGAGTGAGGACTACATGTTAGTAGGAAAAAATAATATGCAAATCTCTTCTAGAGGAAAAATGTTATTTTTTCTCAATGTGTGTTATGTGCTAGGAATAAAGCTTAATCTACTCTCAATAAGTCAAATTATTAGACATTGCCTCCATCTTGATGTCAACTTTAGAGATCACAAATGTTACATAGTTGACAAAAGGTCATGGTTTGTACAAATTGGTTGAAATTAGATCAATCAAGGAGCATGCATTAGCAGCCAAGAGTGCATAAGACATGAATACACTTTGACATCAATAGTATGGGCACCTTCATATATCCTACCTCTCTTATTTTGTCAAAGAGAACTTGGTATATAGTCTTCCTAACATTCAACAACAAATGCATGGTGTTTGTAGAGTTTGTTAGATAAGGAAGTAGCACAAAGCTCCATTTAATGATATGCAAACTTGGAGAGCCAAGAGAGTTCTTCAATTGGTTCATGATGGTGTTTGTGAACCAATTAATACAATATTTATCACTAGCACCATGTATTTTCTTCTATTTGTTTATTATTATAATACAAATTGTGGACATATTTTCTATAATTGAAATCCAATGTGTTAAATGAGTTTTAAAGGTTCAAAGCATTAGTAGAAAAAGAGCCAGGTTGTGAAATTGTCATTCTTAAATATGATAATGGAGGAGAATTTTGTTCAAATGACTTCAACAATTTTTTTGCTAAACACAATATAAAAAGATAGTCCACTATACCTTACACTCCACAATAGAATGCAATGGTTGAGAGGTGAAATCACACTATAATGGAGATAGCTTTATGTATAGTGGAGAATAGGAATGTTCCAAAAGGATTTTACTCTCACAATATTTATATCAATATATATACTGAACAAATCTCCCACATAGGCAATGGAGCAAAAGACCCCAAAGAAAGAATGATCTAGGAGAAAGCCAAAAATCAATCACCTTAAGGTCTTTGGTTCCACTACCTATGCTTGGATTCTAAATAAGAAGAGAATCAAGTTAGATCCCAAGAGTACGAAAATGATGATCACATGATACAATGATAGTCATAGGGCTTATGATTGATTGATGTTGACACCAATATATTGAATTTTAGCATGGTTGATGAAGAAGTCAAGCCTTTCCATACTTCTCCCAAGATTAGAATTAATAGAGAACAACCTATTGTGGCTAAGGATTCAAGTGTTCAACTTTAAGTAGTTTTTCCTAAAGGGGGAGGATTTTGAGCATATGTTACTCCTAGGCTTGTTATACTCCAAAATGATAATAATGATAGCTTGAATCAACACTCATATGACACATGAAATGATCGAGGGACAATGATCGAAAGGAAAAAACATGAAAAATATGGTCAATGTTTCTCTTATAGCTAATATTTATGGATTTTATGAGCTACAAGTATTTGAGGAGGAAAAGGGAAAAACTAGATAGAATTTTTTTTTTAAACTAAACACAAGAGTCTCATAAAAAATAAGATTTGAGATCTCACATATCTTCCACCAAAGAAAAAACCCGTTGGTTGCAAATGGGTGTACAAACTCAAGTATTAGGCCAATAAAATTCTAGACAAGTGCAAGGCATGCCTAGTTGGAAAAAGGTTCTCACAAAGAGAGGGCATTGACTATGAGGAGATATTTGCTTCTACAACAAATATGAGCGCCATCCAATTAGTCATAGCCATGACACTTCAATTTGGTTGGATAGCCCATTAAATATATGTGAAGTGTCTTATTCAATGGAGATTTGGATGAAGAAGTACACATGTATCAACTACAGGATTTTTAGGTTATAGGGAAGGAACATCTTGTATGCCAATTGGAAAAAGCTCTATATGGCCTAAAATAGGCACCCAAGGCATAATACATCAAAATTGATATATACTTGAATGGACAAGGTTTCCAATGAAGTCCTTCAAATTCTAATCTATATGTCAAAAACATAGGTAATGATCTCATTCTACTAGTCATATGTGTAGATGACATCATTGTTATAGCTAGCAAACATATGTTAAACAAATAAAATCTAATATGAGTACATTTTTTGACATGATTGATATAGGCCTCCTATATTACTACCTAGGTGTAGAAGTTTGATACATATGTTGCAACATTTTTGTCTCACAAACCTGTAAATTTTTATAATCAGATTACATGCACAAAGAATTAACTTAGAATCAGACACAATAACACAGCAGATACCCTGGGAAAACCCTCCACTTGAGGGAGAAAAACCCAACAACAAAGATCTCTCTTATATTTATAAATGGCAACAACAAATCTCTTTACAATGAGGCCAATTTCAAGGCCAATCTTCATCACCTAACACAGATGTACTGACTAATAATAATCTGCACTTTAATTCTGCCCTTGAATAGATTCGCAACCTACTCTTTAGGATATTTGCACTTGACTGAAATAAATCGAACTTGAAAATGATGAGATAGAAGAAAGTGACCTTGTATATATACAAATGTGAGAGAGGTCGCACCTCTTCATGTACAAGGTCGGCCAAGATACAAAATAATATAATTACAAATAATAAATATAATTTATAAGAGAATTTGGCCCCCAAGAGAAATTATATTGTTGCCAAGAGAAGCGCCCATTCTTATTAAATGACACATAAATAAATAGCCGATAGGCTACATTTATTTATTGTCTTCACTCGTGGCTGGAAGGATGAACCTGAAGTTGTTATAACATTAACACTCCCTCTCAGCTAGGGAGAGAACTTCCAGCTGCTCAAGACAAATCACCTCAACATGATGCCCATCACATTGGCTACAACCAGATGTGAGAAGAGGAATATCACCTCAACGTGATATTAGATATCGCCTCAACACGATATCAACCATAATGGCTACAACCATACTATGGTAAGTACAAGTGTTCATCACTTGCGTGATGTTGTCACCTCAACGTGACTTTCACCATGACTCTCTCAGAGGGTGAAACACAAGTACAACATATGTCATGGAGTCTCACACATGACATCCACCATGACTCAGCTCAGAGGGTGGAACCAAGGGCTTTCACCTCAAATTCCTCCGTCTCAGAGGAAAATGCATTAACAAGGGCTTGCACCTCAAATTCCTACATCTCAGAGGAAAATGC
>VDFB02307684.1:0-44947 GCA_007258455.2 Sequoia sempervirens | reverse complement strand
CAATGAGATTAATGAGCTAAAGATAAAAAATTGGGCCCTTCAAAGTAAATTGGAAGAGCTGGGAGCCAAGGTTGCGGCGATTCAAAAGAAAGAGATGGAACGAAGAGACTACGGTCTCAACAAAGAAACTTAGTATCAAGCTGGCAAGAACAAAAATATTGAAATTGAGGTGGAGAAAATGAAACACAATGCCATCATCATCAATGCCATGACCGAGAAATTGGATAAAGCACAATAGGGGTCTTTGGTGGTTGATCTAGAGGAAACCAATGAAAGAAACCAGGAGGAGGATGTTGGCATTTCTAAGAGAACCAAGGCCAATTTGAAGAGGAAGGCTCCCCCCACTCCGCATATGATTCAAACTTTTAAGAAGGGTGTTCATGATATGCTAAACCTGGAGGCAGAGATAGAGTCTGTCCTGAAGACTCTGGGTTAATCATGGACAGTTTTTTGTTGGCTTCTCTGCTGGCTTTTTTTGTTTGACCTTCCTAGTCTTTTGAGGATGGCTGCCGCTTGTTCTGGTTTTTATCTTTTGTGCAGCTGATTTTTTATGTTGTACTTTTCTTTCCTATCTTTTTGTTGTAAACTTTTTGGTTTCAGGTCCCTGTAAAACCCATTTTACCCTTTATCAAAAACATATCCCATATTCATTACAATATCAATTAAAAATGATGAGAAAATTACCTGTGAAATTCAACTAGAAGAGAAGAATAAACACAATTGACCATAACATTATCTTGATGCAAAATTGAACATTCTTATTTTGAAATTATTTACAAAAAGCATCGCCCGCATAGTTTTAGCTAGCATCACCAAGGTCATTATATAAGGGATTAGATTAGTTATATGATGTAATGTTAAAAGGGTTAAAAGATAACAATAATATAGGTTTTACATGGTGGAAAATAAGTTGCTTCCGAATTAAAGATAGAAAGGTTATCTAAGTGATTTAGTAGTTCAATAATATATCAATCCAACCAAAAATTGATGGCCTCAAGTTTGAATCTTATTTTAAAAATATATTAGAGATAAGTTTAAATTATAATGCAGGAATTAATAAAAGAGTAATTCTGAGTAAAGCAACACTACTTTGATATTGGGAATTTGGGATCAGTATTCTCTGAGAAAGGGAATTTGTCATGAATGATGATGCTCCAATTTCCTCAAGAGGGCATTGATGCGTATGATGATAAAACAAAACCATTGCAGGGAGGCTTATATATATATATATCTGTGTGTACATATATATTTAAATCGTATCTTTTATAGCTGAAGCTTGAAGCTGAATATCATATGGAGTCTATGACCATATGGAGACAACATGCCATGATCATATATAAAAATTGAAACATAATTAAATATTCAAAAAAATAAAATTATTTAAGAATTATTTAATTTTTTATTTACTTAAGAGTTATTTTATATGTCATGATCATATATAAAAATTGAAACACAACTAAATGTTTAAAAAAAATCAAAACTATCTAAGAATTATTAATTTTTTTTTTGTTTATTTAAGAATTATTTTATAATTTTTTCATTTACTTAGAATTATCTAAATTTTTTTTAAAATAAAAAATCTTCTAAGTAAATGAATTTTTTTATAAAATTTTATGTAAATAAACATAAATTAATGTCAATTTTCTAAACATACAATTGATCACCTACCTTATGATTTTTCATGGATAAATTAATTCATCTAATTATCTAAGAAAATGATAAGATGAATTTATTAATGATGATAATATTAAACTAAACAAAGATTCCAACAATTTCATGTGTTAATATCTTCCCTTTTTAGTTGTTTGGTTAAACTAAAATTAAATAGAATTCTCTCTCAAAGTGCACACTAATTAGCATAATTATTTAGGACATCAATCTATATGTTTCTAACTCAATATTTTGAAGAATGATGGATGCTTCTTAGAAAGGAACATATTTTTCAACCATATTTTCAAAAAGTGATTTTTTTTTTACTTTCAACCTTACAATTAATAAGGATATATTTTCTAAGAAAAGATCCATACCTTTCATCTTCTTGATGGATTCTTCCAAAATCCACTCCCTTTCACATTCTTGCAACTTTGAATTTTATTCTTCCTCATGCTTAAGTATCATATTTCTCATTCACATAAGGATTTATATAATCCTTCTAAAAGTGATGACTTTAATTTTTCGAAACTCATAGATCTTTTTCTATACTCCTCCATTATTTGTTTATTATCCCTTTCTTGTAGATCCAAAATTGTTCTTTCTTTTGTTCATGCTCCATAATTTTCCCCAAGACTCTTTCTTGTAAGTTTAAATCTAGTATACACATAATATTTTGGTTCCATGATTTATTTTTCTAACTCTTTAACAAATTTCTCTAACTCTTCCTTTGGAATTATTTCACTTTGTCTTTGGAATTGTATGAATTATAATACTTTGAATGTTGTTTATATTTTTTATGTTATTGTTACATTTTCATTTAAGAATTATTTTTTCACAAATCATTTTAGTAATAAGTGTTATTAGAATTAGTTTTGTTGTAATATGTTAGAAATTATAATATTGATTATTGTTAATTTATTCTTGAGAATTTTTTATAATAGTCATTTCAAATTAAAAAATAACTATAAATAGAATTAACTCTTGACTAAATAAAATAAAATAATTTCCAAAAGTAAAAATTAAAGTCTCAAATACTAAATGAAAAAAATTAATATTATTGTATCAACAAGTTTATTTAGTATATGATTTTAAAAGTAAGATAATGATATTATATAAATATATTATTGTAAAAGACATATATTATAGAAGAAATCATTGTACATAAATTAAAGATCCTTGTAATAAAAAATATATTTAAAAATAATAAAAATATAAAATAATTTAAAAATAATTTATTATATAAAATTTATTAAAAATGTTTTATACATATTATTAGATATTTTTTTATTTATTCTTAGATATTTTTAAGTGTAAATTTTTTTTTATCTTTTATTATATTTATTATTAAACCAATTTAATTAATTATTTAAAATTTTATATTATTTAAAAATCAGGGCATCTTTATTTTAAAAATCACTCTTACACCGAATTGATCTTCTACACATAGGCGCGCACTTCTGTTTTAAAATACAGGGCTATGATACTATTCGGCTGAGTATTTATAGGAAAGGATTCTACGGTATTTATTCTGGCAAGCAATGTGGGAGTAAAAAGAATAACTCTAAACTTGAAAACGGAGGAGAGAATTAATGGAAACTGAATTTGTAAAAAGCAGAAACGTTGATGTCAGAAGGCACGTAAAATGTCAGATGAATGGGCCCGGCCACCTAAGCAGTCAGCGCTTAGAGTGTGCCGGTTAAGCCCGGCCGTGTTGGAGGGGTGGAGCGTAGGTCCCTCGTTTAGAAGATACACATTCCACTCCTTCGGCAGTATAAGGGCATTACTTGGGGTTTGTGCGTGGAGCTCTACCCTTCCTCACAGCCGAACCTCTTTTCCTTTCATGGTTTTGATCATAAATACATTTTTTTTTATTTGCTTTCCTATCATGGGTTCATTTAGATTACGGTTCCTAACAATCATATTTCATACAGAAGTTTCACAATATATCATCCTTCTAATTTTATATATATATATAAACCTTATAAGAGCAGATTTATACTTCAGGAATACTATCCTATGTCACAGTAAATTCACAGTGTAGTAAATAACTCATTATGTTATTGATTCATTGTTAATTTATGTGGGTTTTAAACTGATTTAATAAGTTATATATATATATTCACAAGGAATAAAATGCTTATTATTTGAATGAAATATTTTAATATTAATACATAAAATTTGGAGGCACCTCATTCTATACTTATGTAGACTGGATGTGTTATGCAAGGATTTGCAAACAAATATATTCATCCATAACCTTTTATTTGAAATTACTCTATACATAAGCATTATAGATTACTTTCTTTATTTTCATCTTTCTCTTCATCAAAGAATACTTTCTCTTTCACATTTAATTTTCATTTCATAATACTAAAATCCTCTCCTTATTTCAACCCTTAAATGAGCACATATTTTTTTTTGTCCAAGCACATAGAATCGAATATGAGTGAATTGAGTACATTTATGAATATAAATAACCTTTAAGGGTTCTAGATAACAATCATTTGATGGGTTGCATTTCAAGAAATGGATATTCATTTTTATTTTCATTTCCACTCTTTTTTGTAACAAGAAAATACAAATCTGCAACTGATGGTTGGAACACAATTAAGCAAGGCTTGCTCTCCACCCTACCATAATGGCGTCATGGAGCCTCGTGGGCTCTGGCCATACCCCCGAGCAAGGAAGTCTTTTACTCCAAGATGATGCATGGAGTTTTTTTTTTTCCAAATTTTTACAATGGAATAAGAATGACATAACACCAATTTTCATGCATCTAGATTCTCTATTTTTTGTTTCAACCATGATCCATGCAACATACCACTTTCTTACAGCAAATAAACAAAAGGTAAAATCGAATGAAATGAAGGTTAACTTATCTCTTTTCTTTAGGTGAGAGAATTAAACTCTTTTATCCTTTCCTTTCCAAGCCAAGCCATTTGGATCACTATCTCTACAAAAAGGACTTCTCCTCCCATCTTCTCATTATTCCTCTCATCTTTACTAAAGTTCTCCAAAAGGAGAAGTGGGTAACACCCCATTCATTCTTCCTCTTCAAAATATATAGAAGTTTCAACTTGCAACCTTGGGGTGGGAAGGTGTGAAGTGTACCTACTTTCATCAATGAGAGTCATTTCCCCATTAATGAAAGCATGCATTTGGACAACCATTCAAAATTTGTCGCTCTCCATTATGAGAGCTTTGCAGGGGTCAAATCATGTTGTAGGGGCACTATCGTATGCCCTTTTGATCCCTACCATTATGGTATATACCCTAGGGTTTTTTTTTTTTTGCACCCTAACCATTAGCCCTTACTCTTCTTTAAAGACCAAAATATCATCAACCTTCTACTAGGTTCTTGCAGGGGTGAAAGGTGTTGTAAATCTTCAAAATGGTCAAACTAGGGTTCTTATTCCAACACAAGACTCCAACCATCCATCACTCTCATCAAACTTTCACCTAGGGTTTGGAAAGGGCTACAAGCCAAAGCCCCAATTAGGTCTCCCTCACCTAGAAAATTGCCTATAACTCTTAAAATTCAAAAGAACTTCCCACTTGTTTTTCAAGGTTCTTGATTCAAATGGTTAACGCTCAAATATTTTTGAGGTCTCAGCCTTCCACTGTCCGTACAAAGCCTATGCTTGAAATAGAGCAAAAACTAGGGTTTTAAAGCTTTTCACTGCAGTTTTCAGACTGTCAAGAAGTTCTACTACCAAATGAAGTGAAAGAACCTCCTCTTGACTACCATGCATTGCTAGGACCACCAAAAAAATTCTCCAAAAATAATTTCTTAAAGATCTTTATTCCCCTGCAAGATATGGCTCTTTTTCTCCAAGTCTGCCCCAACCAGACCTGCACTGGCTCACCTAGGGCATCATCCTGCTAACAACTCCTGCAACCACACAAACCCTAGCAACTACCATATGTACAAGCATGGTGTCTAGGCACTATTTCCAAGAGGTCGTATGGTTTGTACGGTGGAAAAGTGCTCTAGCACACCATTTCACAAAAATAGTCCGTTTCAGCCCAAGGACAGGGCAGAATTCCACTATTTACAGTAAATGCTTGAAAACTAAACAATGAAGCTACAAAATCCTACAATATTCTTGTAAAAAACCAACCCTACATTCTACAATCTAGACAGTAGTAAAACTACTCCATTAGAACTCAACAAAATGCAAAAAAATAGGAGTTTTTACAGAGAACACTGCTTCTTTCAATTTTTCAAAATTTCATCAAAACATTGAAACTTCTAACCCTACTCCAGGGTCGAGCCATCTCTTAATAGGCTCCAAAAATAGTTGAGAACCTTTGGTCGAACCTCTTGTTGACCTTATAACAAAATTTATAATACCCACTGTGTTTTGCAAACCTAGGCAACTTTTTACAACTTAGCCAAAAATGAAGTTCTAAACTAAGTAACTCTTGTCAACCCTTTCCAAAAAATAAAAAACATCCCTAAGAATCAACACAAAGTTCAACATGACCTTATGAACAACACAACAAAATTTTGGACTTCAAACAAAAACTTCAATAACCTTGAACTTTGCCAGGTGCTCCTGCACCATTCTCCCCCTCTCAGCACAAATAACTAAGGAATTTTTGGAGAGACCAGAGACATATCAATGCCATGATTCTTAAAGTCTGCTTGTTCTACCCAGGTAGCTTCTGATTCATGCTTATCCTTCCATTTGACAAGATGCTCCATGTACACCTTGTGCCTTGTAGACTTCTTCACTCTTGAATCCATGATTTTCTCTACTTGTAGCTTTTTTGGAGTTGGTATGGACATGTTGCTGATGTCCTTGAAGATCTCTTTACTGTCCTGATCCAAATCCTTGACTGTCCCTTTATATTTGATCAAATCAGCAACATTGAACACCGGTGAGATTCCTAGATCAGTAGGTAACTCCACCTTGTAGGCATTCTTGCCATACTTGGCCAATATATTGTAGGGACCCACTCTCTTCATCTGCAACTTGGTTGGCATTCCCTTCTGCAACCTTGACTTTTTAAGATGGACCATGAGATAGTCCCCTACTTGAAACTGCACATCTTTCCTTGTCATATATGCCTTCTCCTTCACTTTTTGTGTAACCTCAGTAACTGTCTTCTTGATCTGCTCCTAAATCTCTTTCATGGTCTGAGTGAAGTCCTATGCATGTCCACTCCTGTTCTCCATAGATCCAAGGTCTCTGAGTTCACAAATGCCTCTTGGGTGCATCCCATACACAACCTCAAAAGGACTTTTCCCTGTAGTTCTATTAACACTGTCATTATAAGCATACTCAGCTTGTGAATCACCATATCCCAGGTCTGTCCATATTCCTTGGTTAGACACCTTAAAAGATTACCCAACACTCTTTTAACCACCTCTATTTGACCATCGGTCTGAGGATGGTAAGCTGATCCAAATGATAGATTTGTACCCAATCTGCTCCATAGAGTCTTCCAAAAATGACTCATGAACTTCACATCTCTGTCAGAAACAATGCTTAGAGGCAAGCCATGGATCCTTACAACCTCCTTGAAGAAAAGGTGTGCTATGTAACTAGCATCATGAGTAGTTTTGCAGGGAATAAAATGACTCATCTTACTAAATCTGTCTACCACAACATAAACACTGTCAAAACCAGTCTTGGTCTTAGGAAGACCTACCACAAAATCCATGCTCACACACTCCCATGGTCTATTAGGAATGGGCAGGGGTTGATACAAACTAGCATTGTTAGCTTTCCCCTTAGCTTTCATGCACACAACACACTATTCCACATACCTTCTAACATCTCTTGCCAACTTAGGCCAATAATAGAACCTTTGTACGAGCTCTAAAGTCTTATTGATGCCAAAATGCCGACTAAGACTGTCATTATACTTTTCTTGAATCAGATTTTCCCTCATAGACCCTCTTGGAACACATAACTGATTACCCTTAAATAACAGTCCATTTTGCAATGTATACTCAGAATATTGGCTATGAAAATGATTCTCAAAATTAGAACATACCTTGTAGGCTTCTGAGAAGTCTTCATCTTCACCATAGAGGTCTTTGAAACTCTCTAATCCAATGCTCTTTAGCTGTATCTCTTGGACTGTCAACATTCTTCTGCTTAATGCATCTGCAACCTTGTTCATTTGTCCCTTCTTGTGCTTGATAGTGAATGTGAAGGCTTGGATGTATTCCATCCATTTCAAATGTCTATTACTTAACTTCTCTTGGGTGTTGATATAACTAAGGACCTGATTATTAGTAAAAACCACAAACTCCTTGGGTAATAAATAATGCCTCCACTTCCTAAGGGACTGCACTAAAGCATATAACTCTAGATCATAGGTAGAGTACTTTTGCTTGGCTTCATTGAGCTTTTCACTAAAAAAATCTATAGGCCTACCTTCTTGACTAAGTACTCCTCCTACTGCTACTCCACTTGCATCACACTCAACTGTGAACAACTTGTCAAAACTAGGTAATAATAGAATTGGTTGAGTTGCCACTTCTTGTTTCAGTTTTTCAAACCCTTTATCAATCTCTTGAGTCCATTTAAACTTTGTTTTCATACCACCTTTGATAGTATCTAGGACTAGTGCACATATACCACTAAAATTCCTTATGAATTTTCTATAGAATTGAGCCAAACCATGAAAACTCCTTACCTTTGTTGCTGTGGTTGGTGTAGGCCAGTTTAGGATGGCTTCCACCTTGCTTGGATCCATCTTCAATGTTCCTTTGGATACTACAAAGCCTAGATACACAAGCTCTTGCTTGAAGAACTCACACTTCTCAAGGTTGATGGCCAACTTCTCCTCTTGCAACCTTTTAAGAACCATCTCCACATGCTTCAAATGTTCTTCTGCATGTCTTACTGAAAATCTTATGTCATCAAGATATACTACCACAAATACCACAAATATGAAATATTTCAGCACTTCATTCATTAGTCTCATGAACGTGCTAGGGGAATTTGAGAGGCCAAATGGCATCACTTTCCACTCATATAACCCATCATTGGTCTTAAAAGTTGTCTTCCACTCATCTCCATCCTTAATCACGATTTGATGGTAGCCACTCTTGAGGTCCAACTTAGTGAAATACTATGCTCCTCCAAGGCAATCCATTAAATCTTCAATTCTAGGAATTGGGAACCTATACCTAATGGTGATCCTATTGATTGCCCTAGAATCAGTACAAAGTCTCCACTTACCTCCTTTCTTAGTTGCTAAAATCGCTAGCACTGCACAAGGGCTGGTGCTCTTTTGAATCAATCCTTGATCCAATAATTCTTGCACTTGCCTAGCTACCTCTAGATTTTGATCTGGTATAAGCTTATATGTTGCTTTATTAGGTAATGAGGCTCCATGTATGAAGTCAATTTGATGAATTATTGCTCTCTTTGGAGGTAGAGTTGCAGGTGTACCATCACTAACTATGCTCTTGTACTTATCAAGTAACCTTTGGACTGCTTCTGGTAAGATTGTCTTTTCAGCCTTGGCTTTTTCTTTAGACTGCAACACAACCACATATCCTTCATTCCCTTGGTGTAGGTCCTTAAGGAACTCCTTGCCACTACTCAACATGATGTTTGGTGCCTTTGACTGTCCTTCATCTTCTTCTGACAATGACTGCAGTTTGAAGGTTCTTCCATCCTTCTTGAATGAGATGGTGTTCTCTTTCCCATCATAAATGGCACTTCTGTCATATTGCCATGGTCTGCCCAGTAGTAGATGGCATGCATCCATGGGTAATACATCACAAACTAACTTGTCTTTATAGCGTCCAATTGAAAATTCCACTATTACTTGCTCATTAACTAAAACACTTTGCCCTTTATTCAGCCATGTGACCTTGTAGGGGTTATTGTGAGGTGACTTCTTTAATTTCAGTTTAGTTACTGCCTCCTCTGAGATTATATTATCTATTGAACCTGAATCTACAATGACTTTGTACACTTTTCCAAGTATCTTGCACCTTACTCTAAAAAGAGCTCTTCTTTGTTTAGGTTCCTCCTTGACTGGTTGCCTAATCAGAACTCTGTTAAACATCAGATTCTCTCCTACCTCAGACTCTATATGACTGATCTCAGATGCTTTAGGACTCATGGTGTCCTCTTGTTCATAGGCCACTCTCTTTTCATTGCTTGATGATGATGCTTTCTCTGGGCATCTATAAGTAGGGTGACCTATTTGATTGCAATGGTAACACTTCATGTTTGCAAAATAAGAATTGCTTCTACCTGCTCCTCTTCCTCTTTTTGAACCTCCTTGAGGTCCTCTTCCTCTGTTAAATCCTCCTCTTGAAGATGGTTCACCTCCATGCTCAATGAGTTTAGATTCTCCTTGATTTCTTTAGTCACTGCCTCTACCTTGGTAGCCACCACGCCGTCCTCTTTGTTCTCTGCCTTTGCCTTTGCCCTTAGAAGATTGATCTTTCTTCCTCTTGTTCCTTTCCTCAATCTTGATAGCCAACTGATAACATTGATGTACTATTTTAGGACTCAAAAGAGCCATCTTCTCTTGGATGTTCCATTTCAAGCCATTAAGATACCTAGCCACTTTGAGGCTCTCATCCTCAGTCACATTAGATCTCATGCAAAGCTTTTGAAACTCTTCAGTATAGGTGTTTACATCTTGGTCTTTCTGCCTTAGACTTTTCCTCTTCTTGTGTAATTGAATCTCATAGTCATCTGGCATGTAGGCTTCCTTTACCTTAGCAACCATTCCTTTCCAAGTTGATATGGGTTGTTTTCCTTCATTTTCCCTCTCTGTCTGAATAAACTTCCACCAAGTCAAACCTAACCCTCTCAATCTTGATTTAGCAACCTTCACCTTCTATGCTTCAGTGATTCCATCACATTCAAAGTGATTCTCCATGCCTTCTATCCAGTCCATGACTAGGCCAGCTTCCATTTTTCCACTAAAAAGTGGTATACCTTCAAGTGCTTTTCCACTCAAAGCTTTCAATGCCTTCAAGAAAGGCTCCTCCTTCAAAACAGGGTCAGGTTCAGGGGTCTTATCTTCCTCTGTAACCTCTTCTTCTTTTGGTATTCTTCCCTCAAACTGTGCACTGCTCACTGCTGCCTCAAGTTGACTTTATGTTGACCATTTCTGGTCATTTAGAAAAATCTTATGTCTATCACTGTCCTCAAGTGATTGGTCCCTCTCACCTATGTTTGAATGTCTAAATTTTAAGGATAAGTAAACAATCTTTTTGGAATTTACATCCTCTGCATTTCATGACTTAGAAGCTTTCGAGCACATTTTATCATGTCATCCTAGAGGGTACTCTTCATTGGAAAAACTTAAGTGCACGTGTTTAGGTTTTTCACTAAGACTCATCGGCCATCTTACTTTATCGCTCATCAACAATTACTTTAGAAATGCATGTCTTGAATTGGTGATGAGTGATGAAGTGGTATTTCTTTCATATCTCTCATCACAAATACCTATCAGAGCTCTTAAATTGAATGCACGATGAGCGGTGTTCCTTGTATTGTTGAGGGATCACTTATCACTAATGGATTTTGAGCCTTCGGTATTGTAATAGTTGTTGATGTTTTCGAGTGCAACTAAAGAATCTCTAAAGAGTAGCTAGCTGCTATACTCAAGACCCTTTAAATGAATGGCCAACTAACAAGATTCAATCAAAGACTAGAACCTTCTACACTTTAGGATCTGTGGGACCTAGGAGGGTGTTCCTATTGTGTTCATTTTGATTCATACACTATAGAACACATTAATTCACAGATGAATCATTGTGAGGAGAAAAAATAAAAGAATTGTTGAAAGTTCGCTTATCTTTGAGCAAACTGTGACCCACTCACTAGGAATCATACGTTATTTCAAAATACTTTGCACACATGCCTCATGGTCAATGTATTTGCATTCTAATTTTAAATTAGTGATAGGATAAACAATTAACACTTGTCTGATGTAAATATTTAACAAATAGACTAGTGTCTTGTCAAATAGGGCATCAAAGTCACATACATAACAACCAGTAATATAGGAATGATTTAATTCTGATAATAATGGACAACTCTCACAATAACTTGCATCATGGAGCTCACAATTTCTACGACACGACTGCTTACCAAATCCTTTGTAAATTATTGCAAATTTATGGCTCTATTTAAGTATTTGAATTGACTCCTTGTATGAAAGCAGAAATAGAGAAACACATTCAATCAAACATTTGAAGAAGAACAAAGATATCCTTGATATTTCATTCAAAACTTGCAGTGACTTTCATAAGGAGAGTACATACATTAGAATTATGCATTTGTTTCAATATTAGTCCTTACTATAAAATCATTTAAGATCATAACATATATGCCTCAGAGACAAAAAAAGTCACCTACTCTATTCATTAATTTCTTTTCTATACTCGATTATCTACCTAGACATATTCCCCGACTCAAAACTTAAGACCAGAACTCCTTGCAAATGAGCCATCGATTCATTTTATA
The DNA here is from genome assembly GCA_007258455.2 of Sequoia sempervirens. Classification (NCBI taxonomy): domain Eukaryota; kingdom Viridiplantae; phylum Streptophyta; class Pinopsida; order Cupressales; family Cupressaceae; genus Sequoia; species Sequoia sempervirens. The sequence continues at coordinate 32,831 of VDFB02307684.1, read as the reverse complement.
GCACAAGGAGCAAACAAGCTTCTAGCTCGAAATGAAATTACATTACAAAAATTTCATTTCAACTTGAATTTTAGTTGCAGTTCAAAATTTCCTACATGTTGATTTAGCAGTAACACATTGAAAATGGGGAAACCCAAATTGTAAAATGCCATCTAAAGGGAAATGTAAAGTGCCACCAAAATTTCCCTTAACCGTCTGGTAAGTGAAGAATTTGATGTGCACAACACAATGAAGACACATAGTGAGCACCACACACCCCAAAAGGTACCATCCACACATTTAGAAAAAGAGCAATCACCACAAAAATTTATCAAACATCACAAAATTTTCCATCCCATACACCATCTTTTCACCGACTACAAGACCTACCACCGCCAACACCCAATCCATGGTACATGTGCCCACTTTGCATCATCATGAGAGATGAAGAAGTGAACCAAATCCCTCTTCATATTTTTCCCTTTTGATCACGAAACCATCTCGTCCACTTGGAGTCTTGACAGCCAATGGCGAGATAGACAATACCTCCATTGCAAGGGTCGAAGCTCAACCCAAGGTCATGAGATACCAGCAATAGCCAAAGTCTGTCTCTATTTCACTTTCAAATGGGTTGTCTGTGATTTCAATGGCTGAATTATTTTGTCCAAAGGAATTGCTTCCGTATCTTACCTTCCTGTAAGCTCCAACAACAAACTGTGTCAGTCCCTTTCCGTTTTCCTCTATCTTTCTAGCATTAGGTCCCTGGAATTGCAGCCTCTTGTTACACCTTGAAGGCACACTCATTAGCTTGTTAACAAGAGCCTTGTCCTCCACAACTAAAGCATGTTCTGGAATATCATCATGGGGCCTCTAAAAATTTAATCTAGATGATCTTCTAATTGGTCCCACAGAAGCAACTGGTTTGCTCATTTTTAGTGTATGATAGTTTCTCAAGCTCACAATTGAATACTATTCACTCAGCTCTAATTGATAGAGTTTCCAACTACTAAATGCAAATGATACAACTAGTAGTTTTTCATCCTGTACTTATCGAGTGACATGATGATAACAACCATCAATGCTGAGAGAAAACACACACGTGAAATGGTGGAAATTCGTTGGCATGTATATTATCACCGTTTATTTCCCAAGTGCATGGAAATTTGCATATCAAACTTCATGATTATTGGTAATTAAGTCTCCACATGCATGAAGGTAAATTTTATCACTCTTTCAAAGAGCTCATACCATTAATGCTTACTGGTTACAGGACTAAACGACTATCACGTACCTGTTTGTCAATTTTGAATGTCATCCATTGATCTTTTTATGAGATGGTAGATCAAATGGCTCACATTAGGTTGACTGTGTTTGAATTTCAATGACTCTTCATTCATTTATCTCCAACAAATACCATTTTCCCAAATTAGACGACATCTCACTCGTCGATGGGTTTTACCCATTTACATGTCTTTTCATTTCATACAACTCTCTAGTATAAAATATTGAATCAACCCTTCCCAATCCTTGTTGATAGGAGGTTGATTCCTGCTCCTGTTCTGCATCTTTTGGAAGTAATGCAAATATAACATCTAAGGGATCCTTTATCAAAAGTTTGGACAAATGAATGGGATTTTTCATAGCTCTCATATCATGCAAATTTTTTTGTACCCCAAGTAAGATTCACATCATAACATTCCCTTGTGCAACATAAAACTCTTTGCTTCTTTCAAAAAATCAAGATCTCCATCATTATTTTCCATTTCCCCTTATTTGAATATAATTCTATAATATTTTCTTGGTATATCCATTGGCCAAGATGTTTTTTTCTTTTCTTTATTTTAAATAGGAAAATAAGAAATGTTATACATTAGAAGCATCATAGTGCACCATCAAACATGGGAAGCCTTTTGGTATAAATCCATAGTTTTTTGGGTTCCTAATCCATCAAATTTTACTTGATACATGTTCCAATCCTTGTCTTGTTGAAAAGCCACTCAAATTTAAATTTGGGTGATCTGTTGTAGAGGGTTATTACCCACATATTATATCTTTCAGGCAATAATATTGGGTTATTACCCACGCATTATATCTTTTGGGAAACAATATTGGGTTATTACCCACACATTATATCTTTCGGGCAACAATACTTCTTTTCAATTTGTTCAAACATGAGTTATACCTCTTCCTTTATTTCCACTTAAACTTGTTTCTACATTATTTGATGTTCATTTTAATTTTCTCCTCCTAATGATGATACATTCTATGATCCCATAATCCAAATGCCCACTGCTATCTTAATCTCTTCTCTATCATAAGGATTAGACAAGTCTTTATTAAGTTATTTAGAAGTTGACTTGGAGTAAAAAATTCTCCCCATTATGAGTTTCAAGTCATTCTCTTCTTCTATTTCACAAGTAGCTCAGATGGACATAGGGGTTTTATCTAAAATATGTTTTTCTATGTGGCATTTAATCACTTATCTACATTTACTCTATCCTTTCTTTTAAACCAGTATGAAGTTGGCTTTTTCAAAATTTTAATTCTAAAGAGCAATTACAATCCTGATTCTTCCTACATAAAAAACATTCCTAATTATTTCCTATTTTTCACATTCCTTGGTAGAGGTGGGTAGGGTAAATATGTAAATAATTAAGATGATAAGGTTGGTCACCTACTGCCCTAACAGGGAAGCATGGTTCTACGGATTCTACTCCCCTAAGGATAATTAGGAGATGGCACTAGTATAGGCATCCTAATAGAATAGAAGATTGGACATCCATCAAAGCATATGAAAAAAATAATTCATGAAAGAAAAACAAGAGGGTCCTTGTAACTACTCTAGCAAATAGGAATGTGTGATATGGAAGCATGGAATACCAAGATTTTAGGATATGCACAAAAATTATCCATTGAGAAGGTTTAGAAATTTTCAAGAAAATGCAGTTGGTAAGTGTAAAACTAGATGCAACCACCTTCGATGGTATCACCTTGCCTATGTCGAAATGATATCCTTGAATCCATGGGGGAATGCATTCAGTGAGCACTAGGAAGGAAGAAATTCATTGGGTTTAGCAGATGGAGGTTCTAACCAAATTAGACCTCCCATCCCATTCCTATAGTGTTTTTTGTGAATGGAAATATAGAAGTTCAAATTAGCTCGCAATTGTATTTCTCTGAATTGTGAGTGGGAGCAATGCAAAAAAATCAATAGTTATAGATGAATGAATTTTCACCTAGTTCTCTCTACGATATTTGAGAATGAAGCCTTCTTTATCTATTTTAGATATCACTTGAATTCTATTCATGACAAAAGAATATATATACCTAGGTTGTAAGACATATGAGGTCACATGTACTTTGTCTATGGCTTATTTATGTCTATGATTGAGCTATATGATAATGGTCAAAATATGTCAATGAAAATTAAGAGAATTTCTTGTTGATAAGTAATCAACCTAGCTTCAATGTTAATGGGATGAACTTCTAAGAGATTTTGAGATGGTCATGTTGAATAGTGAATAATAAATTTGTTGTGTTCCAATTTGAGATCTCAATGTCCATAGAAAGAAGTTTTATAATCCAAGGTTGTTAAAGTGGGAACTTGATTGGATTTCCTTCCTTATTGTTAAACATTATTAACTACTGGGAGTCATTCAAAGGAACTCTATTGGGATATGCATTAGTAATTAATAGAACTCTATGGACTATGGATTTCTTTTAGAATAGGTATTGGTAAATGGTGGTACGTTACCTTGTTATTTTTAGTTCTTTCCATAGTTTACCTTCTATATTATAGTTTTGTTTCACTCCCATGACTAGTGTTATTTGGATGCTATTGAAACCCCTAAGTATAGGAACCTATGTATGTTCATTGAGAAAGATATTGTGAGGAGAACTAATGGGTCTTTGAGCTTGTTCGGAACTGAGTATGTAAGTAGTTCTTGGGTGAAGAATGCTCTTATGACTAGAGACTACAAGGGAGAGATGGGGAATAACTCCAAGGATTGGTGTTTCTCCTAAACTAATTATTTCTCCCTTTTTGATATTCTTCAACTTGAGGATAAATTTGTATTAGATGGTAGTGATCTCACTTTGGAATTAATATGTCCCCACCATAGTAGGTCTGAGCTAATAAAATAAGAATCTACCATATTAAACCTTATCTAGTTTGAGGTTTAAGGTGTATGGTTTTCCAAAGTCTAATCCCAAATTGGATGAAATTTTAGAGTAGGTTCATCTCTAGACCTATTTAGGTAGGTTCAATTGGACTTCTTTGAACCAAGTACTATTGTAACTATCTTTCAACTTCTCATCTATAACTCCAATCATAGGTGTAGCTATGGACGGTGTAGGGTTAACTATGAAAAATGAAAATGAATTATAACTTTGATATAATGATCAATTAAAGTTACACACAAATTCTTTTGAAAAACATGACTAGTTAAATAGAAAACCCAATTTATTTAAACATAAAGGATAAAATGTTTGTTAAAATAATGTATTTGTTGGAGTGGGCAGTAGTAAAAAATCTAAAGAAATGGGAGTTGAAGCTTTCCTCTTTCCCTTTTTTATACTTTGTTGGACTTCATCTAAAGGTGGATTAGCAATGAAAAATAATGTTGAGAATGTTAAAATAATTTCCCAAATGGTTCATGCAACAAAAAAACTTGAGAAACATAATGAGAATTTCACCTACTCGATCGTGGGGGAATCAAATGACCTTGTATCCCAAAGAAGTAATATTTCCCATAACCATGAAGCTATACAATGTAGTGTCTACGTGCAATGATGCATTGGTTGGCTTTGATGGGAAATTGAACACCAATGATAGTTCTTTCCATTTTTTTTGTATTTGATGACCTAATAATAATAATAAAATGGGATGACATAATAGAAAATTACTTCACCTAATTTCAAGAATAGACTAAGAAACCATCATGCAAGATAAAATAAGAATTCTTAACATATCCCATATTCAGTACAATATCAATTAAAAATGATGCAAAAATTACCTTGATGTGAAATTCCACTAGAAGAGAGAGAATAAACACAAATGACCATAACATTATCTTGATGCAAAATTGAACATTCTTATTTTGAAATTATTTACAAAAAGCATCGCCCTGCATAGTTTTAGCTAGCATCACCAAGCTCATTATATAAGGGATTAGATTAGTTAACATGTTGTAATGTTAAAAGGGTTAAAAGATAACAATAATATAGGTTTTACATGGTGGAAAATAAGTTGCTTCAAAATTAAAGATAGAAAGGTTATCTAAGTGAGTTAGTAGTTCAATAATATAGCAATCCAACCAAAAATCGATGGCATCAACTTTGAATCTTATTTTAAAAATATATTATAGATAAGTTTAAATTATAATGCAGGAGTTAATAAAAGAGTAATTCTGAGTAAAGCAACACTAATTTGATATTGGGAATTTGGGACCAGTATTCTCTGAGAAAGGGAATTTTCCATGAATGATGATGTTCCAATTTCCTCAATAGGGCATTGATGCGTATGATGATAAAACAAAACAATTTTAGGGACGTTAAAGCTTCCATATATATATATATGTGTGTGTACATATATATTTAAATCATATCTTTTATAGCTGAAGCTGAATATCAATGACAAGGATTTCAGTATAAGGTGAAGGGCAGTATACCCACATTCGTGATCATAATTTACACACTCCATGTGAACCAAAAGATGCAGAATTGACCATACATCCTATAGTCTCATGGTGGCCTCTCTTGTCAATAGGTGGAAAGAGCTAGTCTCTTAGTGCCACATCTTGACCAACATAGTTAGCAGCCCCTATTGGCATTAATCAAAGGAATGAACGTAACATAATATAAGTTGAGGGCATACAATTTATACCTCTCCTCATCAAGTAGTCGATATCGTAGTCTGAAGGTCGAGGGGAAACTTTCTTGAGTATAACTAGGGTCGTATCTCATTTGTGGTCACAAACAAGCACATTATGTCAATCAAGAAATTGAAGCAAACCTATTTGACCTCAATTATAGAGAAACCTTTATCCAAAACTGGGACAAAAACCTAATCAAACAAATGTGTTGCACGTACTGTATAAAAAATGTGACTTAGTACTCAAATGTGTCACATTAGCATATGCGACTTATAAATTTAGATGTGTACTACTACCAAGCACATGCATTGTTCAGATCACTTGTTGCTTACAAATCACACTTGCATTGTACGAATGCACATGCGTTGTACTCCTCTACAAATGTGGCACACCATATCAAATGCACAATTTTAGTCCATAGTTGTGTCACACAAATTATATACATCACACTTAGCATTTGTGAGTCCGCCACATTTGAGTGACTAATAAACAGATACGTCACATTGAGGAAGATGCGGTGAACCACAATTGTGAACCATATCAAATGTACCATTTTAGACCATAGTTGTGTCACACAAATTATATACATCACACTTAGCATTTGTGAGTCCGCCACATTTGAGTGACTCTGACAAATAGATACGTTGCATTGAAGCAGATGCGGTGAACCACCCCACCTACGATGAACACAATAACAAATGCAATAACCCTGGCATATTTTGAATTGACCCCACATTTGTTATTGCAATAAAAATATGCAATAACCCTCCTTGCATATCTTGTCAAAATAATTTTAAAAAAAAAAATTGAGGGGGCATATGTCTATCCCATCTTCATCATGACACACCAGGGCATATTTTGAACTGAATTTCTTTGATACAACATTCGGATCACTTCAGATTGTATGAAAGAGGGGTAGAATGAAAACACTAAAAAATGAGCTAAGCATGTGAACACCATTTTCCTCATCAATTTCCATTCTTCCCTTGAATAATTGAATAATTTTAATCATTTAATTATTTTCTAAGGTCATATTCTTTTATTAATTAAATAATTTTAATTATTTAATTAATTCATTTCCCCCTTTTTTATTCTTCCTTGATTGATTAAATAAATTATATTTATTTAATTACATCACTAATTAATCATTTCTATCTATAATTAAATAAATTCCTATTTATTTTATTATTTAATTTTGTTTTTCGTTTATTATTAAATAATTATTTTAATTATTCATGAGTCTTTTCTTTCACAATTAATTAAATCCTACATATTTAATTCCCACCCTTGTCCCTCCATTAGTAAATAGTTGTTTTCATTATTTTTGATTTTGTCTTTTCCTCCACTTTCTAATTAAATAATTGTTTCCAATTATTTTAATTAAAAAGTAAGCTTTTCCCTCTTCGTCTATAACTAACTAATTGTTTTCAACAAATAATGGTACTATAATGGAGCGCAGGTCCGCAAGCGGGAGCGAAAGATGGGATGGTGAGGACAATAGGAGTGTGGAGGATGTAGAAGATTGAGATGTGTAGGATGCCCGATGATTTCTAGTTTCTTTGACGGTGCCGCTAGAGGTATCGCTTTTGGCTTGGTTGGAGTTTTCTAGAGAGGCATTAGATAGGATTTTTGTTGGGGTCTATAGGCTTTTCTCTGCAACTAACATGGGTTGTGGGGTCTATAGGTTGTTCTCTGCAAATGACATGGGTTGTGGGTTGGATGTTGTTTTTGGGTGGCCTCTTTCCTTCACTATGTTGTGGGTCGAGGCTCTTCTTTTGCTCCTAGCAGTGAGCTTGGTTGAGGGGGTTGGGGGTTTTGTGTGTTCTACTCCCCTTCTTTTGTTCTTGATGCAGTCCGGTGGTGTGGCTCTTCGCATGGGTGGAGGATGTTTTCCTCTTTGTTTGTTTATACCCCTTTTGCATGGTGTTTTATTTCTGTTGCTTTTCTTGCAGCTGGTGGGTGTGTACTCTGGGGTCTCTAGGGTGGCTTGGTGGGTGGATGGGCCTTTTCTTGTTCCTATTTAGCATAATAGGAAGGCTTGGGTAACATTTGTGTTGGTCTGTTCTCCTTCTTGGTTCCTCTTAGTGTCCTTGAGGCCCTTCTGACTATTGGTCTGGTGGTGCCCTATTGGGGGTTCTTGCTCTTGGAGAGTTTTGGCTTCTAGTGTCCCACTTGAGGAGTGGTGGTGTCTATTTTACAATGGTTCTGTGGTGGTGTTTCCTATTTGTGGCTCTAACCACTGTGTTAAGTTAGCTGGATGGTTTTATTGTTTGGCTTTCTCCATGTTTCCTTCCTATCTGGGATCCTCTTTCTCATTTGGGGCATGTTTTTTTTTGCTCTCTTTGGGTTTGGGTCTCTAGTGGTCCTTTGGCCTATGCTTCTTTTTGAATTATTTTGCTGCCTCCTCTTGATCTCAAGAGGAGCTATTGTCTGGGTTTCTCCTCTTGGTAGTTTTGTTTACCCAGCCGAGTTTCATAATGTTTGGTGTTTTGGTGGCCTTTTGGTTGTAAATCCCCCTAATTTTATAAATTTTATCTTTATGTTGGGAGTTTGTTATTTAACGATGGTTGATTTGGGGTTCTGGTGGAAGATGTCAATGGTTTTCATGCTTTGTGTTCTGGTTGGTGCTAGTTTCTTGATGCTAGGTTTTCTCTCTTGGCCCAACTTTATTTTGTCTTTGTTTTGTGTCTTGTTCCTTCTTGTCAATTCCTAATGCTTGTGATGCTTAAGGAGGATATAGTTTCCCTTCCTACTGAATTTGGGTACTGTTGGGCCATTTAGATTAAGTCTCCTATAGAGTGGGAGATTGTTCCTTTTGAGGTGGTAGTTGTCCTATTGAGGTGGAGCTTTGGTGGGAAGGTGCTCCATTTATTTCTCTCTACCAGAGGGATGTCCTATCTTTTAGATTTTTATGTTGGGATGGTTGATCATGTCGGATGATGTTGTAGGGAGGTGGAAAAGTTCTCTATTTTTCTAGACTCAATTTTGGCTGATGAGTAGATGGTTTGTTGTAGATTGGTTGCTTGGATGCCTGACTACTTTAGGCGATTGCTATTGTTTGTGATTAGGGGTCTAATGGTGTCTTACACCATTATGCAGATTATCTTTCTTGGCTCAGGGGTGTATTCCATGAGCGGCTGGTTTGCTAATGCCTGGCAGATGCAACCAAGTTCTATGAGTATCCAAGGGTTTATGGTCCTAGTTAAAACTAGGTTGTTAAAGTGTCTCAGGCCCTTGGTTTTTTGTATTATGCAGTGTTTGTAGTCATGAGTTATCTTTAGTGGCTACTGTGGGGCTATTGTTGGTTTATGCTGTATTTTAATTTGTAGCTTGCCTTTCTTTTTATTGTGTTCCGGGCCCCATCAAAATTCATTCGTTACCTTTAATAAAAAACTAAATAATTGTTTTTAATTATTTAATTATTCGCTTTCCCTCCTAAATTAAATAATTTTATAATTATTTAATTTACTCCATCCACCTCTTTTTCTGTGTTAATCTCCTCTTCTATCTCAATAACCAAAAACATTGAAATCACTAGAGAGGCCACATATCATCTTGTTTAGGTTGATCTGAGTGGAAATTTTTTTAAGGCCACACTTTTATCTTGTGTGGGCCACATTTTATCTTATGTAGATCATAGTTTTTATTATGTGAAATTTATATTTTGTGCTATATACAAGGCAATTTATTTGTGTAGATTTTTTTCTACCTTGTGCTATTGACCTATTATAAATCTCATAGAAAGAGGTCAAGTATGGAGATGTGCAAGGCATAAAAATAACTAAATAGGAATAGTAGCTTTCTGAACTATTCTTATTAAATTATTGAGGTCAATATTTACATTGGTTTTACATCATTGGGAAGAGAGTGGAGGAGAATGGACCAAAAAAATTAGCCCCTAGTTATGATCACATGAAGGCTAAAACCTAGTGATTCCTACTAGTGAGGGGTTAAGTCCATTAATTACATGCAATTTAAAAAAGCAATTTAAGGAATAAAATAATTATTGTAAGATTTAATTGGCAACTCAAATTGAGTTTCATTTTATTTAAATATTTTTATACCCAATGCATTGGAAGTATTATCACACTAAAATTATAATCACCCCTTTTCATTACATTGGAATTGTCTAAACATATAAAGTTCCAAAATTTGGGGGGAATTCAAAATATTGAATCAAGGGGGGTGTTGTGTGTTGACCAATTTCTACTTTCCTTTTCTAATTCATTTCTACATCTCCTTTTTGCAACAAATTCACCTTAAGCATGGATTCAAATTAGATTGCCACACCTCAACCCATTTTAATTATCACGATTCAAAGCTAAGATTATAACATGTGCTAAAAAAAAAAGGGTTCATTACAGCGAACATGGACACTAAGAAAGAACCTATTGCTGAGGAGGCTAAAGAAAAGTGGTTTAACAAAATTTGTCGACCGTTTAAATTTTTCTGTATTAATTTCTCTCATGAAATTATCTCTTTCATGTAGAATCCTTCAATAGAACCAATGTAGTTTGATTGCATTAGAAAAAATATTTAGAAGGGTAGATCACCCAGCTAGATTATACACCTCCTTATAATTTTCATAGTTATATGGTTTCCTAGAAATAGATTCTCAAGAATCTTTGTGAACACCGTACCCTTGGGAACCATCTTGAAGAGAAATTTGAAAAAGGAAAATTATAGAGGGATATATAGATTTTGGAGATTTATTTTATTTTATTTTTTATTGGGGGTAAATTCTTTCAACCCAAAGCTATGAACCAGTGATGTAACAAATAGGGGACCTCATCTCCAATTAAAACATTCAACAATTATACCCTTAGTGGGATTTGAACCTTCATGGCTAGAACAACGCCACACTTAACCATCATACCATTGTAATTATTGGCATCTTTTAGAGATTTTCACAATGATGTATCAAGGGAATTTCCCCATCCATATTTTAATAAGGGTAGGTATTTTATCACGTTCATAGATGACTTCTCTAGATACACACGGTTCTACTTCCTTCGACACAAGTATAAGCTCATCAACAACTTTTAAGAGTCCAAGGATCTTACTAAAAAATCAAGGAAACTCATCAAGGTTCTTCAAATAGATAATGGGGGTGAGTATGTCAACAATAGATTTTAGTAGTGCATAGTTCCTTATACTCCCAAATAAAATGATGTTTCAAAGCATAATAATAGATGCTTAAAGATATGACTAACTACATGACACGCTCCAAGGATCCTACACCAAAGTACTAGGAAAAAGAAATCAACTATGCTTATTACATTCAAAATTAGGTTCCTCATAAACCATTGGAGGTAATCATAGGCTATGTGCAGGATCATCATGCAAAAACTAGGCCCTTAACCGGCAAAAAAATCATAAATATCAAAGTTAGGCAACTTGACATAAAAATTTCAATAAGTTATCTATATTATTTCAAAAATATGTAAGAATAGAATCAAGAAGTAGGTGTCTATCTACCACCCTAACCACAATCAAATGATAATATTTTATTATAAGATTTTAGATATAAGTAGAAGACTCATGTCCCAATGTGATGAATATTTTTTTGTTATTTTTTCCCAAGTAAATAATTAATTATGAATTTTTTATTACACCTTTTCAAAAATATAAAAACTCGTATATATGACCACCATAACTTGGTAAAACTTCATGGAATTCAATTTTTTTAACCCTATAGTATACAAATCATAGAATGTGACACATGTTTCAGATTCAAAAACTGTGATACCGTTTGAAAAATATCAATGTTTTAAAATCAGCCAATCAATCAAAACTTTAGCTGTAATTCAAATAGAAAATGAATAATAATTATTTATTAAATTCAAATTAAAGCATAATATATATTGGTGGAATGCTGAGTTTAAAAACCCTTTTCGTTTCATCAATTTTAGGTAAAAAAAAGGTTGTCAATCACATACCCTACTCATACCCATCATATCGCCACTTTTTGGCCCATCATGATCTTGCACATACCCCACTCCCTTTGAAGATTGGAAATGTCAGGAAACCATTAGTTGAGCACATTAGGGTCTTCAAATATGTAACCATGAGACATATATCAAATCAACATTGCAAGGAAATGGAATTGTCTAGTCTAAACCTTACAGTTTTGTAGGTTATCTGAATGGTGTGAAAGGTTATTGTATGCTCCACCTAACCACACATGAGTTGTTTATTGAGAGGAATGTTAATTTCTAAGAGAGTCTTATTGAATCTACACTTTTTATTTATCCTTTTATGTTGGGCCCACTTGGTTTTGATGATTCTTCTAGAACAATTCAAACCATCCACAATAGATTCCTAAGGTAGTTTGTTCTTCTTCTTCTAGTTTTGATAGTGAGCATAGTGGTGAGGAATCATCTTCATACACTTCTAGACATGATTTGTAGAATGATGTTGCAACACCTGAGTCACCCACTTCTCACCCTCTTTAGGTTAAACAAACTCCTAGGAGTGCACGTACTTAGGTAGGGAATCCAAAAGATAATAGACATACATGGTCAAATTGCATATTCACTATCTTTAGAGTACTATCAAATTGGATATTCACTACAATTTTTACATAGAGGTTCACTTGGATGGATACACATATTTAGATTGGGCTAGTGATACTCAAATTTAGAAGTCTAGATCATGTTACAGTTTCTTACTGGTCCCATCAATTGGTCTAGTGAAAAGTAATTTTTTATTGCTTTATCATCCATAGAGGTAAGTTATAGGGGAGTTTTCAATTCAAATGCTAAGAATTTTTGGCTTATAGTAATTCTCACTAAGCTTGGTATTCCATTTATCCATCCCACAAACCATGTATTGTGATAACCAAAGCACAATCTAGATATGCATGAATCTAGTCTAGCACCAATAGACCAAACACATAGATATCCATATTCATTACATTCAAGAGCTTATTCATGGTAGATCATCAACCTAGTCTTTTGCTAGTCTTTAGAGCAAGTTGTGGATATTTCACCAAACCTTCTATAGAGAGCAAGTTCATTCATTTGGGAGCTCTTCTTGGGGTGCGATCTACTATAGTGGAAACATCATCTTCGAGGGGGGCTTTCTAGTTATCCTAGCTTTTTTCTCCCTTTTAGGGGGAGTTTTCCCACTAATTTTTCTCCCTTTCACCACTTTATGAGAGATTATATTGTACTTGGTTACCTCATTAGACCTAATTTTTGAGACCTCTTTCTTTGTGCCCACCTAAGATATGTTTAAGGAAGAACTGTGTTAGCATATATATTATTTAATGTATTATACACATAAATATTTACACATGAAACATTAAGCTTATTTAGGTGTCCCAATTAGTGAGAGTTGCCTTGCCACCCCTTGAGATTTTTGAAGAAGTTAACTCACCACCACTCTCTATTAGTGGGAGTCAACTACCAAGTCTTCTCCATTATTATTGGAGGAAATTTATTCCCTCCCTTATATATGGATATATCATTCATGGCTTAATTAATATGTTGTTTTATCCATTCTTGTGTCTTTTTCTTGCATTGTTTTTTATCATGTTATAGGAAGGAGTGTGTGTGTTCACCTTACACGGCTTGATATAATACCAGCATTCCATCCAAGGATGTTTACAAAATTAGATAATAACTGGTGCTAGATTCCTTTTATTCTCCAATGTCAAACTATAGTTGTGCTCAATGAGAATTCACCTTCATCCTTCATATTGGTTAAATAAATTTTTATTTTTATTTAATTAATTTTTCCTTTACCTTTATCTCCAAATTTAATTAAATAAATATTTATTATTTATTTAATTAATTTATCCTACCACACCACAGTTCTCCAATAAATTATGGCTCTAGTAAAATTCATCGAAAATAATTCACGGCGAAAATTTTGTGAATGAATTAACATCTACAACCTTCTAATAAATAGGAATGCCTTATTCCAAAAGGGGAAGGATGCCACATCCCCATGTCTGTTGCGATGCCTTATTTCCAAGGGTAGAAGGATGCCACATCCCCATATCCACCTTCCCATAGTGGATTAATGTTGACCCTTAAAGGAGGACGGCTAGGCGTAGTCCATATTTACGAAGCAAGGCAGGAAAAAGGAGGAAATGTGCATGAACAAACTAAAGGCTGCACATAGAAGAGAATAATTAATGTAGGAGAAAATCATCATTCAAGAGGAGAGGGGCATGGGTATGGCCTCCCTATTCCAAAAGGGGAGAGACATCAGGTCATGTGAGGAAAAATGAGGATGCTAGAAACTGCTATTAAAATCCCCACTACCGCCTTGCTTGCAAACATTCGTAGATATAGAAAATATAGAGCGAGAGAGGGAAATTTAAACGCATAAATGGAGGAATTTGGATAAAAGGAAGGAGAAACAATCTAGGAGAAGGCAGAGAATGCAATGACACCTAACCACACTTGAATTTATTCTAGCATAGTTATTAATTAAATAAATATTAATTATTATTATTATTTTATTTTTTTTCATTTTTATCCCCCACTTTAATTAAATAATATTTATTATTTATTTGATTAATTTATCTATATCACTTTTATCTCATTTTGATTAAATAAATGTTCATTATTTATTTGTTTATTTATTATATCTATTGAATTAATTTATCCTTTCACATCACACTTCTCTAATAACTGCTAACAATTCACTGTGGGAAAATTCATTGCCATGACAAATTCACCCCAAGGAAAATTCACTACCAAGAAAATTCATCGCATTAAAAGTTTGTGATAAATTTTTCGTTGTGGTTAATTGATAGTGGTGAATTTTTCTTGGGGTGAATTTGTCATCGCAGTGAATTTTCCTATGGTGAATTTGGCAATGAATTTTCCTTTGGTGAATTGTTGGGGGTGAATTTTCTTGATGCAATAAATTATTAAATAATTTTTTTATTATTTAATTAATTATTTGATAAGCAAATTAGACGCTTACCACAAATGTCAAACTAACTTTGCATCTCATCCATCCATTTCATACTACATCTCTAAATCTCAACCACTCACATAAAGATATGTCTTAATACATCTCCTAAACCTAGCCCTTATCCCTCATGTGACACTTGTCACATGACTATAAATTTAATCCAAACCCTAATCCTCAATGAATCCTAACCATCCATTAATCAATCTATCTTGGCCTTTGATTTCTTTCTCGAAAATTCTATAAATGAGAGGCCTCTCATCTTATTTGAGCATCCACTTTTAGTATGGCGTTATGTTGCTAAAAATTTTATTGGGACATAAAGCTCTTGCATTTTCCATCTAAGGTATCTTCATCATATCATCGTGATATCCATTTGATCATTCACCATATCAGTCCTACAAACATGCTGTTGGTTTCATAAGGGATCACATTCTTCCATGAATATATCAAAAGAGCAAATCAAATGGAGCTAGGGTCCACTCTTCTTCAACTCTATTTGAGGAGAAAGAATAGTTTTAGACGAAGGTATTGTGTTATGTATTACATTATCTTCTATGTTATTTACTTTTAATATTTTTTTGTCTTCAAGTACAGATTGAGATATAGAATATCATAAGCCAATTTGACACATAACTATACCTCTTGCAAATTCACAACCAACAATTTCATTGGAATATTCACTGCCAATAATTCACTGTGGGAAAATTCATGGCCATGACAAATTCAGCTCAAGCAAAATTCACCACCAGCAATTCACGACTATGGAAAATTAATCCCAGATTTTTAATGTAATGAATTTTCCATGGCAATGAATTGCCCGCAATTAGTTGCTGGTGTTGAATTTTTCTTGTGATGAATTTCTCATGGCCTCCTATGATGAATTGTTGGCCATGAAATTTCCTAGAACCGTTTTAATCAAATACGAAATCCAAAACATTAAAAAAATAGGAACATTGTTTTTTTATGAATACACATAAAAGTCCCTCTATTAAGAAAATATTAATCATTACAAAGAAATTCCTAAGAAAATATTATATGCCATCTACAACAATATTTAACTAAGAAATTAGCTGTACAAATGGTGGAAACATCAAAACACAGCATATTTCCAGTAAATCTGATTTAAGGTGTGTTCTTTTCTATCAAGATATTGATAAAACCCCACTCCTTTGGTGGGCCCTCACTAAAATCCAGTCGTAACAAGGGCACCCACAGAGTGCACAATCACCATATTTACAATATATGTTATTCGTCTCTACATAAATAACACATGGATTGACCACAACTCTTTACAAGATGTTATATACCAAATCTATACTAAATAACTTGTGGGTAGTAAATTATATATATATAGAGAAGATGATACTCCAATAACTGAATTAAACTTAAACTTGTACCCTAAAGTGAAATATTGGACTGCTTTCACTTACAATGAGAGCCAGAAAGGAAGCTTGCTTGTGAGCGCCCTTAGAGATAAATGATAGACATGCACTTTGATCAAAATTATTGCAGTTGCTGAAACTCTTGACAGAACACAAGATGATAACGATTACGATAACGTTTTAACAACTCCAGGACATGGGTGAACAATTTATATAGTTAAACAATGTCTTTGACAAATTTCTTTAGTTACATAAATAAATATAAATCTTCTATTTTCATTCGAAGCTCAAATCAGACCGATCTCATTACCACAAGCTGTTTTCTCTCAAAGCAATTTTCTAGATAAATTCCAAAGAACTTCTAAACCTTTTCAACATCTGTTTGAACTTTTCTTTTAGTTGGCTACCATTACTTCGTTAATCAATTGTCAGAAGATGATACTTTAGGAGATTCTTCATAAATTTATTATAGGATAGTATTTCGTATGATATCTATAAGAAATCTCAATAAATGAGCAAATGTTTCCCGTTTTAGTTGGTTAGGATTTTTTTTTATTAAAGACATATGTAATTGGATGTGAAAAATTTCCTACATAGTTACAATCAAAAACATTTATTCATAAGTAGAAATATTATGTCATTAAATTTTGATATGTTATGTTCATGTTTCTTTGAATTTATAGGTAATAATCTATTGAGCTTATTTCAGGTTTCATCTAGTACTTAATATAGAATTGCATTAACAATTATTTTCTGACTATTGTTGCACATATCAGATGTTGTTGAGCAATTGTAAAGCATAGATTTGAACCTTAGTAACATCACTATTGCAATTTGTATTGATCAGATTAATGCCATGTTGATCAAAGAAATGAATGATGAGTATATCCGGCTGTATTCGATGGTGAAGAATAATAGTTTACATAGTAGGGAAATTATTTAACCAAGAATCAAATTTGGCATAAGTATCCTTATCTAGCATAAAACTAGTTGTACTAAGTTCAACTGTTTATCAAGGAGGGATGGATAATCTAGATATTGTATCTAAGCCACCTCAATGGTAGTTTTGGATAAGAATTGTGATCTTGAAAAAAAAAGATACTATAATAAATAATTTCATTTTAAAAATTTTGAGTTTTCTAATAAGATTGTCTATATTCTACTGTCTCTTTCAAAATTTAAGGGTATGAGCCACTTGTCACTAACAAGTGATGTGGCTCTTTGATAACTAAAAAAACCTTAATTTAATATTTTTGATAAATTTTCTATTTGTTAAAAATTATATAATAACTAAATATAAAGCATATAACTAGAGTATAAGACATGCATGTATCATACATTTATTTTTCCATTTTGTATACACTCTTAAAAAATTAAAAAGATTTTGTATTAACAATTGTAGTTAAGGAATACTTAGGAAAAAAAATCTAGATTGTGATAAAAAAAATGTAAATAGTAGAAAGTCAAAAGGAAATATCTTCAACATTTTCCACAATGAATTTTTTTTCTTATCCATCTTCCATTTGGGCACATCTCCCATTTCATGTAGATTTCTTCTTTGCATTGAAGCCAATTTTCTTCGAAATTTTCTAGGAGAGAAATTGCACCTTGTTATCCTTTCTCCCATGTATGCTGAAATACCCATTATAAAAAAAAAAAAAAACATATGCAATTTTTTGAAGTTATTTGAAATTAACAAGCATTAAAATATTAAAAATCTGACATTAAATCATAAAAAAAGGGACAATAAGACATAAATTGTATACATCATTTATGTTTGATTTTAAAATTTCTTCTTGAGTTTCCTCTATTGATACCACAACACCACCCAATGGCATTTCTAAAGACATGAGGTTAAACAAAACATTGTTTTAGAAACACAAAAACAATGAATTGTTTGATGGTCATGTTAGCAAATTGACTATAATGTGTCACACTACAACTTACTCCGATGCTAGTCCATATATTTGGATATTTTTGTCTGGTACTTTCTAGCAATACTAGGTCCTTTGTTGCACTTTTTACACTTATTCAATATTTTCTTAGCACAAAAAAATACTCACATATTTTTCTCTCTAACATGTTGGACAATGCCAATTGTTAATATATTTTGGTTTCACTTTTTGTTTCAAACAAGTAATATGAAATAACTCTTCAAATATCACATATCAATGTTTTTATATCTACCAAATAATTACACATTTTACAATTTTGTTTCATGATGCCATCACCAACAAACCCTAGATGTTTTGTCATGTTCCAAATTTTAGAGAATCAAAACTAAAACCATTAGTGCCATTTAAAATTTACTCAAATGATTCTTCATAGTATATATCTTTACTTAAGTCAACCCACCTAGTGCACATTTACTGGTATCAGCAATGTTCTTTTCTGTAGTTCATAATGAACTTCCTGAAGTAGAAGCATTATGATCCTGACATTGCAAGTTGGCCCTTGAGAACTCATATTGAAGGATAGTTGATATATCCTTGGATTTATGTAGTTATAATCTTCATCAATTGGCCTCTTATACAGTTCAAAGGTCATCAATAGATCCAATGCCATTAATTTGAATAAAGTTGGTGTCAGAAAGTTTTTCAGGTTTTTGTGAGCATGTTTTTCTCTTTTGAGACAAACATATACCATTTATAACATCAATTGATATCTTTGGCTCAAGATGTCTGTTGGAATTAGCAAAAGGAAGTGAGTGTGTGAGAATTGGGAATTCAATTTTACAATAGTAACTTAACGGATCAGAATTGGAAAGAAACTCAACCAAGTACAGTATATTATGCTATATATAAGATTAGGAGTTGATTGCACTATAATAATAATAATAATAATAATAATAATAATAATAATAATAATAATAAATAATTTTAGCTAATTAAATTAATAAATAGCAACTTAACTAATCAATTGGAAGGAATCTTAGAAAACACTCCATTCTCTAATTACATATTTGTATGACCAAATCTTAGGGTTGCAATAGACCATGACAGAAAATATATAATTTCTCTCAGACACAACTAGATACAATATGCTTGAAAACTTCGAGAACCAAGCAATCTCTAAACAGAGAAAAATAAAAGGATATAAAGTTTCGGGCTACATAGAACTGTGAATTTAATACAGACCAAAAAAAACATGAAAAATGTTTTGACACCAAATTAATGGTATAGGATCTATTGATGACCTTCAAACTGGATTTACATGTAAGAGGCCAATTGTTGAATATTTCTAAAAGCTGCATGAATCCAACGATATTAGGTGCTGTGCTGCACAGAAGAAATAGAAATCATTGACTTTTTCAAACTGTGTCCTACTATCAATAAATTCTAGGGCTAGATAGCATGCTAGATCATAATGATTCTACTTCAAGAAGTTTGTTATGCACTTAAAACAAGAAAATTGTTGATACCAGTAAAGGTGCAAGAGGTGGGGTGACTTCAAGTCAAGATATAAACTATGAAGTGTTGTGCATTCATTTTAAAGGGCACTAATAATTTTAGTTTTGATTCTCCAAAATTTGGAGCAGCAGAAAATCCAAGGTTTGTTGGTAATGGCATCATGACATGAAAATGCAAAATATGTAATTGTTTGGTAGATTTAAAAACTTTGATATGAGATATGTGTGAATAGTCACTTCATATTACTTGTTTGAAACAAAAGTGAAATCAAATGACATTGACAATTGGTAAGGTCTAACATGTCAGAATGAGGGAAAAAAATGTGAATGTGTTTTTTCTACTAAGAAAAGATTGAATAAGTCTGTAGAGCACAACAAGAGAACACATATTGGTCGCAAGTACCAGGTAGAAATGTTCAAATATATGGGTCAGCCATCATAGTTGCATCAACACATTATAGTTAATTTGCTAATATGACCAAGAAATTCATTCTTTTTGTGTTTCTAAAACAATGTTTCGTTTGATCTTAGGTCTTCAGACATGTCATTGAGTGGTTTTGTAGTACTCATAGAGGAAATTGAAGAAAAAATTTAAAAATCAAACATCAATGATGTATACACTTCATGCCATAATACCCCTTTTTTTATCATTTAATGTGATAGATTTAATTTTTTAATAGTTACTAATTTCAAATCACTTCAAAAAAATTGTATGTGTGCTATGTTTGTTTTTTTCTTTTAATAATAGGTATTTCAGTATAATTGGCAGAAAGGCTGACAACGTGCTAATTCTCTCCCATAAAATTTGAGATAAATTGGCTTCAATGCAAAGAAATAATTTACATGAAAGGGATGATATGCTCACATGAAAATAAGACAAGACAACACATTTGTTGTGGAAAATGATGAAGGCATTTCTTTTAGACTTTCTTCTATTTACATTTGTTTTATCACAGTTTAGGAATTTTTTCCTAAATATCTTAATTGCAATTGTTTGTAGTTTTGAGTCCCATCAATAGTTTTTAATCCTCTATGGGCATTAATATGATTTTTTGTTTTGAAAAAATAAATGTACTAAACTTTTGTGTTGTTGAAGTTTATATTGGTTTATCTTATACATTGGTATTCTACAGAGCACCTTTATCTAAAGTTTAGACAAATGAATGGGATTGTCCATAGACCTCATATCATGCAAATTGTGTTGTAACCCAACTAAGATCCACATCATAACATTCCCTTGCACAACATAAAACTCTTTGTTTCTTTCAGAAAATCAAGATCTCCATCATTATTTTCCATTTCCCCTTATTTCAATGTAATTCTATAATATTTTCTTGGTATATCCATTGGCCAAGATGTTTTTTTCTTTTCTTTAATTTAAACAGGAAAATAAGAAACATTATACATTAGAAGCATCATAGTGCACCATCAAACATGGGAAACCTTTTGGTATAAAGCCACAGTTTGTTGGGTTCCTAATCCATCAAATTTTACTTGATACATGTTCCAATCCTTGTCTTGTTGACAAGCCACTCAAATTTAAATTTGGATGATCTATTGTAGAGGGTTATTACCCACATATTATATCTTTCGGGCAACAATATTGGATTATTACCCACACATTATATCTTTGGTTATTACCCACACATTATATTTTTCAGGCAACAATACTTCTTTTCAATTTGTTCAGACATGAGTTATGCCTCTTCCTTTATTGCCACTTAAACTGGTTTCTACATTATTTGATGTTCATTTTAACTTCCTCCTCCATTTTAACTTCCTCCTCCTAATGATGATACATTCTGTGATCCCATATTCCATATTCCTCTTCCTTTATTGCCACTTAAACTGGTTTCTACATTATTTGATGTTCATTTTAACTTCCTCCTCCATTTTAACTTCCTCCTCCTAATGATGATACATTCTGTGATCCCATATTCCATATGCCCACTGCTGTCTTCATCTCTTCTCTATCATAAGGATCAGACAAGTCTTTATTATTAAGTTCTTCAGAAGTTGATTTGGAGTAAAAAATTCTCCCCATCATGAGTTTCAAATAATTCTCTTCTTCTATTTCACAAGTAGCTCAGATGGACAGAGGGGTTTTATCTAAAATATGTTATCTAAGTGAGTTAGTAGTTCAATAATATATCAATCCAACCAAAAATCGATGGCCTCAAGTTTGAATCTTATTTTAAAAATATATTAGAGATAAGTTTAAATTATAATCCAGGAATTAATAAAAGAGTAATTCTGAGTAAAGCAACACTACTTTGATATTGGGAATTTGGGACCAGTATTCTCTCAAAGAGTAATTCTGAGTAAAGTACCACTACTTTGATATTGGGAATTTGGGACCAGTATTCTCCGAGAAAGGGAATTTTCCATGAATGATGATGTTCCAATTTGCTCAAGAGGGCATTGATGCGTATGATGATAAAAACAAAACCATTGCAGGGACGTTATATATATATATATATATATATATATATCTGTGTGTACATATATATTTAAATCGTATCTTTTATAGCTGAAGCTGAATATCAATGACAAGGATTTCAGTAGAAGGTGAAGGGAAGACATAATAGGATAAAAATGTAAAAAATTAATCTAAATAAGATAAGATAATAAAGAAATTTTATACAACAATAGTTGAGTAGAAAAATAAATGTATGATAGTTTTAATTGCATTATTATAACAACCATAAACTTGAAGCTTTCAAATTCGCAACAGGAAGTTAATGTGTGAGAATTAAAAATTGAATTTTACAATAGTAACTTAAGTGATCAGAATTGGAAAGAAACTCAACCAAGTACAGTATATTGCCTGTAGGAGCTGATTGAACTTTAATAATAATAATAATAAAGTTTAGCTAATTAAATTAATAAATACCAACTTAACTGATCATAATTGGAAGGAATCTTAAAAAACACTCCATTCTCTAAATACAGATTTGTATTACCAAATCTTAAGGTTGCAATCGAACGTGATAGAAAATATATAACTTCTCCCAGACACAACTAGATACAATATGCTTGAAAACTTCAAGAAACAAAGCAATGTCTAAACAGAGAAAAAAAAAAGGATATATAGTTTCAGGCTACATAGAACTGTGAATTTAATACAAGCTAGAAAAACTGGAAAAATGTTTCCACACCAATTTTATTTAGATTAATGGCATAAGCTCTATAAATGACCTTCAAACTGGATCTACAAGGAAGAGGCCAATTGTTGAATATTATAAAAGTTGCATGAATCCAAGGATATCAAGTGTTGTAGAAGAAAGAGAAACCATTGAATCTTTCAAACTGTGTCCTACAATCATATCAAGTGTTGCAGAAGAAAGAGAGACCATTGAATCTTACAAACTGTGTCCTACAATCAGAAATTTTAAGGGACAGAAAGGGAGCGAGTGTTGTTCAAATTGTCTTCATGTCTAAACATGGATTCAATTCCTCTGTTTGAAGCAGGTCCAAATTGCAATTCAGATCATATTATACTTTGCTTGTATTTGCAACGCTGGGAGAACCAATGTTTCTTTTATAAATTATTCTAAGAGTGCTACCTAGCTTTTTGAATCCATGGGGGAATGCATTCAATGAGCAGTGGGAAAGAATGAATTCAATGGCTTTAGCAAATGGAGGTTTAACTAGATCAAAACCTCCCATCTCGCTACTATAGTTTATTTGTAAATGGAAATATAGAAGTTCAAATTAGCTCCCAATTCTATTTCTCTGAATTGTGAGTGGGAGCAATGCAACAAAATCAATAGTTGCAGAGGAACGAATTTTCACCTGGTTGTCTCTATGATATTTGAGAATGAACCCTTATTTATCTATCTTGGATATGACGTGAGATTTATTCATGACAAAGGAAAATATACACCTAGGTTGTAAGACATATAAGGTCACATGTACTTTGTCTATGACTTATTTATGTCTATGTTTGAGCTATATGATAATGGTCAAAATATGTCATTGTAAATAAAGAGAATTTCTTGTTGATAAGTAATCAACCTAGCTTCAGCGTTAACGAGATGAACTTCTAAGAGATTTTGGGATGGTCACGTTGAATAATGAATAATAAATTTGGCGAGGTGCAATTTGAGATCTCGATGTGCATAGATAGAAGTTTAATAAGCCAAGCTTGTTAAAGTGAGAACTTCACTGGCTTTTCCTGCTTATTGTTAAGCATTATTAACTATTGGGAGTCATTTAAAGGAACTCTATTGGGATATGCATTAGTAATGTATAGAATAACATGGGCTGGGAATTTGTTTTGGAATAGGTATTGGTATTGTGTCATTATATGACACGTTACCTTGATATTTTTAGAAGTGCGTTGGCATGAGGAATAAAGACCAGGCCAAGTTTAAAGCAGGTAGATTAAAATTGGTTGAGTGTGATGGTTGAAATCAATGAATATAAAATTGCAATAAAATCCAGCACAGGAAGGCAAGAGGGCCGATACAGAGCAATTGGTGTTTGCTTGTTATGAAAGAAGTTGGAGCTGATTGAAACCCTATGAGAGGGGAGCGTAGGAGGATTATGTGAAGTATATGGGTTCAATGGGGGTAGGGAAAGGAGTGCCTATTTTTCAGAAGTTAACTTTTGCAAAACAAGAGGTGGAAGTTCACGTTTCTAATAAAGAGAGGACAGCGAAAGAAGTTTGCGGCCAAATCAACTTGGAGAGACCATGCAAGATTCCATGGGATGTTTAAGCATACAAAGAGGGATTTGATAAATATAGCGTTGGCAGAGTGGATACGCTGTGAAAGATCGAGCCATGAATGCATTCTCAGAAAACGGTTTCAGAGTAGTGAGAATTATGTTGTTTTCAGGTGATGGTTATGTTCATGTGATTGGAGATGATGCTTCTTGTTTAAGGATGTTTATTATTGTGCCATGGTGGACTCTTGACTCTAGATTAGAGTGTTTGGCATGATAGAGGTTCTTTTGATATAGGGTATGCTCTTTGGAGCATGTGATCTTCTTTTGTGGAGTTGTTAGATCACGGTGTCATGTTGTGTTCCCAGGTCATGCAGATGTGCAGCGGGAGTTTTGACAGTGTTCTTGTTGGTGCTCTTGGTATTGAGTACTTTGGTCATTTGTTTTGAGAGCTTCATGATGGTGTAGTGTTGATTGGATAGCGGATTATACGGTCATAAGAATTGTTGTATGGGTTGGATATGATGTTGTGGCCTATGGTCAAGTCACCCTTGTTAGAGAAGTTTGGGGTGCCACTTGTGATGGTGCCTTGTTGGCTGGAATGTTAATGAAGCAACGCAAGGAATGCGCTCATTCGAGGTATGCATTCACCTGGACATTGTTCCTGCAGTGGGAGTATTGAGCAATCCGGCAGATGCATTGATGAAGAAAGTTTAATCCGAGAAGTTCAAGCATGTGGGCAGCTGGAATGTTAACGAGACGACGCGGTGAATGCACTCATTCTAGTTGTGATGGAGGTCTTGGTGTTTGGCTTTAAAGATGTTGGATTTCTCTCGGTATTGTCAAAATGTGACAATGGGAGAGTAGGGGAATGTCTGATATGTTGCAGCAGCCGTTGGACTTCAAGTGGGAGATTGTTGGGTATATAAAGCCCAA
This sequence comes from Sequoia sempervirens, assembly GCA_007258455.2. Lineage (NCBI taxonomy): Eukaryota > Viridiplantae > Streptophyta > Pinopsida > Cupressales > Cupressaceae > Sequoia > Sequoia sempervirens. The sequence continues at coordinate 7,650 of VDFB02307684.1, read as the reverse complement.
CGGACATCTGTGTCCCTTCGTCTTCTCTTGAAGACTATTTTATATATATGTGGGAAAACTCTATGTATGATGTTGCATTGAATAAAAGGATATTTTCCCTGCTCTCTTGTAGATGTAGCCAAATTGGAGAACCATGTTCAATTCCTGTGTTTGTGTGTAATCTTATGTGTTCTAAATTTGTCTAGTTACTTAACAATCCTAAGAAGCATTTTACTTGTATGATTTAATTTACCATATTTGACAATTTATAATCCACTTCTTTTAATGGGAATTTATATTGCACATCTTTAAATATGATGTTCAAAATCTCTCAGCAGCTTGCAAGGATAAATAGAAACGAAGGATTCCCAATAGTTGTTCATATTTGTATCCACTCCACTGGACAACATTCAGACGAGAGTGTAACAATGTGGTCTGTCTGTATGTTAACTGGAAACATGGAATAGAGATACTAGCCCTATGAAATTATTATTGCAATTTGTCTATTAGGGATTCCTTGCATGATATTTGCCAATCGCTATGCAATAAGCTTGATCAATACTTACAGAGGACTTTTAGATTGCAAGGGTTGGCAATCCTTACTGAGGGATCCCTAACTAGTACCCCTGCCTTGAGTGCATCAGGTTCAAAGGCCTGTCTGCAAACTGTATCAGCTTCAATCTCTATAACAAGTATGGTTGTCTGCCACCATCAAGCAAGGATCGGAGAGGGTCAATTGGTTTAAGGATTCAAGATTTATGCCAGAAGAAATGTGTTTAAAGAGCGTGAGGTACTCCAGGGCTTTCTAATACTGAAGTTCTTTATATTTTTTATGTACTAGCTGTGCATTTGAGGTTTTCCCCTCTGGATACCTGTATAACGTTTTTGTAATACTGAAGTTCTTTATATTTTTTATGTACTAGCTGTTCATTTGAGGTTTTCCCCTCTGGATACCTGTATAACGTTTTTGAAAAACATTGCTAGTTAAATGGAAAACTCAAGTTGTTAAAGCATCAAGGATAATTTTTTTTGTTAAAATAATGTATTTGTTAGTAGTAAACAACCTAAAGAGATGGGAGTTGAAGCATTCCTCTTTCCCTTTTTTCTGAGTATTCTTTAAATACAACTATTTATACTTTTCTAAGTCCCATCAAAAGTTTTTAATCCTCTTGGACATTAATACAGTTTTTTTATTTTTTAAAAAGTAAATGTAATACTCAATTTTTATTTTATTGAAGTTTATGTTGTTTTATCTTATACATTAGTATTCTACAGAGCACCTTTATCTCAAGTTCAGACAAATGAACGGGATTGTTCATGTGCTATACTATGGGATCTGTATCATGCGAATTGTGTTGCACCCCAAGTAAGATTACCATCATAACATTCCTCTATGCCACATAAAACTCTTTGCTTCTTGCTTGCAACTCCTCCTTTCAGAAAATCAGGTTCACTATTGTCATTTTCCATTTCCCCTATTTGAATGTAATTCTATAGTATTTTATTTGTGTATCCATTAGTCAAGAATTTATTTTCTTTTCTTTCATTTAAATAAGAAAATAAGAAACAATATTCATTAGAGGTAGCATTGTGCACCATCAAACATGGAAAACCTTTTGATATAAAGCCATAGTTTGTTGAGTTTCTAGTCCATAAAATTTTACTTGATACATGTTCTGATCCTCGTCTTGTTCAAAAGCGACTTAAATTTAAATTTGGATGATCTGCATTACAACTTGATCATAGCTGTAGAGGGTTATTACCCAAATATTATATGTCTGGAGCCAAGTACTTCTTTTCAATTTTCTCATACAGTAGTTATACCTCTTCCTTTGTTGCCACTTTTACTTGTTTCTCTTTGATTGTACATTATTTGATGTTAATTTTAACTTCTTCCTAATGATGACACATTCTGTGATGCCATATTCCATATACCCACTACTGTCTTGATCTCTTCTGTATCATAAGGATCAGATAAGTCTTTATTAAGTTCTTCAAAAGTTGATTTAGAGTAAAAAATTCTCCCCATTAAGAATTTCAAAATCAATCTCTTCTTCTATTTCACAAATAGCTCATGTTGATATGTGATGTTGACGTTTAGTTCTACATGCAATTCTACATGCCATTCACCGTCATGCATATTTGTGACGCACAGTTAAAGAGTTTTTGCATGTGATCATTGTTAGACTTGCTATTTTTCCTGGGCTTTAAATCTACAATTGGTATCGGAGAGAAGAAAAGGATCGTGGGCATCATGGTGTTAAAGTAGGAGGTTGATCATGAGAGCTGTTGAGAGTTCATGAAGACCGCGAAGTTCAAATTTTGCAAAGTTTGAATGGTTAGCATTTGTATGGAGGCCACGGTAGGAGGAAATACAATTCACTGTTAATTTGCAAAAAGAAAGATGCATAGAGAGGAAATAACCAAGTGAATTGGAGGATCGCTCAATCTGTAAAGTCTGCCAAGTGTGTATCATTGGCTGGGCTTTAAGTGTCACACACTAAACTCTAACCAGTCAATGTTCTTTTTTCCTTTTCCGTTTTCCCTTAGGGTCCCGTACTGGCTATGCTATGGTCATCTGATGATTGATGAATTTTGTCGGGAATTAGGGGAGAGGACCCAGTAGTTCAACTACTGGGTCCTCCCCTATACTGTAACTTGGTACCGAATTCCTGTACTGTACATAACTTTCAGCAAATTCGTTTTGACAGCTCTTGAGTTGTTTCATTCAATAAATTTTAAAATAAATTTTAAACTTCGATTATAGTGGAATTATTAAACTTTGTAATATTTGATTTTTTAAATTGTATTATTAATAATTATTTTTAAATGATTCTATTTTATTTGTCATGCCGTAATCTTTGCTAGAAAAATACAATTTTTTTTTTTTACATAGGTTTGCAACCTAGCACATATACAACCAACCACCTTTGCACCAAGCATCTTCTAAGGCCTAACACCATTTGAGAATATTATAATGAATGAGGAACTCCTTATAGTTTAATTAGCTATATGTCCATGATGTCTGACTCCTATAGTCATGTGTTATAGATTAGTCATGTGTTATAGATTGAAGTCTTTAATCTCTTATCAATGTGCTTGAAGAGCTAGTATTATTTATAAGGTCACCACCAATAAGCTTTTTGTTTTTTAACTAAAATAAATCTAGCCTTCACATTTTCCTAAAGTGTTAGGATGTCTTGATTGGGTCTAATTTTAAGTATAGTTTAATATTATTAACTTTTAGTCGCACCTGTATTATTACTAATATACTTTACCATTAATATAGATATCAATAATTTTAGTGGTCTCAATGCTAATATTAATGTGAGATTAAAATTAGTGTTATTATTAGAAGTAACATGAGAAGTATTAACCTGGCTTAATTTTAAAAGGTCTAACTAATATTACTATTATTACTACTATGCCAATCTCCATAGTTGATATTAATATTTAACCTTATATTTATGGTTGACATTTCTATCAAATTCAATGTGGCTCCGCATTTTCATATGAATAATCCTAGTGCTATCATTAAAACTTCTTAAACTTCTTTCACTAATAATATTAAATATTATTCACAATAATCAATACAATACTATTAAAATATTGATAATTGCCACCTGTTGTGCCCTTAGCACACACGCCCCATTCGGAACGGGGACCCTCTTTTCTTTCGCTTTGTCGGGCCTTTCAGGGCTCCCTCGTTTTGCATGCCCCTCTTTTTTGATGTTCCGCATGGTCGATATTGCTCTAAGGTTTCATCCTAAAATCAACCACACTTAAAACATATATAGCTATATCCCACACTACACAACTACCTTTTGTATTAAACATGAGACTACATTTTCATGAGTTGAGAAGGGATAACCATTTTAAGAATTACTCTTCCTTAGCTTCAATTATTATTAACATGATAATAAATTTTCAAATTCATTTATTACCATCCATATATTTAATAACATATATAAATTTATTCATGTTCAACTATTATCTGCTTACTTAATTATTCATTCTTTATATATACAAAAATAATGAATATGTTATTTTATTAAATTAATCTTTAAGATATAAATTATTCTATCATATTTAAGTTTACACACTTCTAAAAATAAACTTTATAAATAATAAAAATAGTGTTACAAATTTAAATTGAATTATTTGTATAAGAATATAAATACTTCTTTAAAAAAAAAGAAGTAATGATTAATAATGCTTATATTATATTTATATATATATATATATATATTTCTTTCTTATATATAAAAAAAAAAGTGTGCCATTGATTTTTTTTCTTATTTAAGTCATGTAAACTACTTTCCACAATAAAATCCTTGGAAAGACGTCTTAAAGCATTCCACCAAATCTTTTATTAGATTTTATTTTAATGTTAATGATTTTTACTTTTATGTGATCTTAGAAAAGCCCTAAATTTAGTCTTACACAACTGAACCTTACCAATTTAAGGTTTCACAGGCTTAAATATTTCTATGAATTATATTGCATTGAAATTTCCTACAGACTAAAAAATCAGTTTGATTCCAAAATGCATTCAATATGGTTGATGGGCATGGGCTGCTTTCTATACCATTAAGGAACAACTTGAAATATGGTTTTCTTTTATGTAATTATTTATTTCTGCACTCCTTTGTAGATACCGCACGATGTCTTAGAATTCCCCATTTGCAGGCCTTCGTGGCGACGTCACAGGATTACGTCCCCGAACTCCGTGGCCAGTTCCGCCGACCTCAGCAGCGAGAGAAACCTGTGACTCCAGCCCTCTGGGGCCCCGGCGGCTCAAAACCTGCGCATTTGTGTCGAGATCGGCTTCCGGACTTAAGATCCATGGAGATCCGGCCTCTGCTTGTCCGAGGATTCTTACGCCCGTCGCCCGTATCGGATCCCGGGGGCTTCCCATGGCCATCTTGAATTCGCGGGAACTCTGCCTTGCCCGGGACGCTTCAGGGCGTGGCTTGGAGTTAAGTCTCACGGGGCTCCGCGGCCGGTTCGCGGGTCCTCCCGCAGCCGGAACCTGCTTGGCTCATGGCCGAGCCGAGAGATCTGCCCATGCCGTCAATACGATCATCACAAAATCTCCACGGTGGCCGTCACCTCAGCGTCGCTTCCCCCACCAGCCGGGCCGACATTACCCTGCGCCGTCGCCCGGCCGAATGCGCGTGCAAATCTTCAGTAATGAACCCACTGCCGGCTTCCTAAAGCTATCAGGAGCCCGGGCACCGCTGTTCGCCGTTCAAATTAAGCGGGATCGTGGCGAAGGCGTCACCGCTCGCGTTCTCGGTACGGACCCACCTTGCGAAAGCCAGTGAGCACAGTTTCAAACATCACATCGGCCACCTTTTCGCCATCTGGGCCCCGGGCTCCGGACTTCCGCCATGAGGTTTCTGTTGTCTGTCGGCCGTCTCCGTGTGCCTTCTCCTGCCGGCTTTCCGGCCTGAAACCTCCGGTGCCGCCTAATTCGATCCAAGCAAATTCAAACCATAATCTAACTTTGACCCACTTCCTAAATCATGCTGTTCTCCATCATAAGCCTTTCAGAATTCTGAAATTTGGCCAAGGGGGATCTCCGGGAGCTTTTGGTCGCATTCTCCCTTCCTGACAGCATTCCTACCAGGGAAGTCTGGCCTCCCGGGCTCGGATTGTCCAGTTGCCCTAAAATGAAATTGATAACATCTAGAAGCAAGATTTATAATATACTTGATTAATAATTTATGTGTTATCTTTGAAATGTGTACTAACATAAACGCTTTCGATGTTGTGTTGCCCTGACTTCGCCCTTTGCTTGCAGAATATATGGAATCGGCTGCGGGAACTTCAGGGGCCTCCGCCAAAAAGGATAAGGGCAAGAAATCTGGAAGGGCCACTCGGGGAAAAGAAGATAAAGATCAAATGAAGTTTTAGTTTCAGGGTGAACCGCTCCAGTCGAAGGTCTCGACCGACTGGAAAGAAATCTCAGATACTAACATTGGCCAAGTGGACATAGATGAGTTCACCCAGAGGGTCAAGGTCGACCCTAAAACAAAGAATGCCAGATTAATACGGCAGAGTGGAATAGCCAAGGCTGCCGGCTTCCCTCCCTCTCTGATAGCACCCGAACTCGTAATGGCTTGCCGAGAAGCCTACCAAACAGACACCAGGACGATCGTGGACAAGGAGGGGAACATCCTCGCCGACATGTCTCTAGATGGAATCACAAAAACATTCCACATCCCCACGTTCCCACATATGGAGGTCCCCACTTTAGAACAGTGCCAGGCGGCGTGGGATGCCAATCCATTAGGGTGCAAGAAATCGATCGACCTCTACTAGCTTAAGGAGAGATGGGGCACGCTGTGAAGGTTCCCCAAGAGCTGTTCTGCAGCGACTTCCATGAAGATTATCACGACTTGGTGACCATGCTAAGCAGGGTCATGGGTCTCCCGGCAGCCGCCTACTTCCAAGAATGGATGGCATATTACATTGAGCAGATCCTGCGAGGGAACGAAGACATTAACACCAAGACCTCATTCGACTGGGGAGGCATCATCAGCAACTGCTTTCACGAGCAGTTTGTAAACGTTAAAAGGAGCTCCAAGTTCTATATGACCTCCTACCTGGTGTGCTCCCTGGCAAGACAAAGACAATACAGTGGGTTATTTGTGGCGCCAGACTAGGGGCACAGGCGAGGGCTCAAGCCTTTTGACAAGTACCCTCAGCTTCAATACCGCAACTTTAAGAAAGAGTACTGCCGGGTCAATGACGCCTTTACTGGCCACATCATAAGATTGATCGCCGGAGACTTCGAGAGGAGGGTCTCCCACAGCGCCAGAGCACTCCTAAAAGAATATGCCTTCCTATTCATCCAGTTCCCTAAGTTCACCTACATCCGTGCCCAGGGATTCACGGAGCGGCCAAACAGATTGCCACGGTATCCAAACGACAGGATCATTCTCCTAGAGCTTTCTTGGCAGCTCCAACACATCCAGATAGTCTTCGGCAACAAGCACGTAGCAGGGATCCCCTATCCCATGACCCTCGGTCAGGGCCTGTATCGATTGCAGACATCTCAATGTGTCAGCAATTCCGAAAAGGAGCTCAAGGAATACAATTTCGACTGGTACACGGCGCGCCCATGGATGGACCCACATGGCCATGTTAGGAAAGTGCTGGGGCCGACATATGCTCACAAATACCACATTGAAGACTTCTGGGCAGATTGCCAAGACGACAAAGAAGTCCGCGCGAGGCACTACATGCACATGACCGTACAGTTCTTGAGGAGGGTGCAGCCGTTCCCGGTACCGGACCAGCTCGAGGAGGACGAGTCCTCCATTATGCACCAGAGGTACTCTGCAGTTGCCAACCTGGCGATCCCCTCCATTGATTGGGATGAGCAAGAGGTTGACGACCTAGACACTATCACCCGGCCGATCATAACTCGTACTAAGGAGTGGGTCAATGGGCGGGTGGTGCAACTGAAGCAACAAGGGGCGGTCCTAACATATGAGGCGCTCAAGAGTGAGCCAAGCGCCATAGAGGACGTTGCCACCACCACATCAGCTAGTGAGACTTCCAAGTCTCCCCCCGTCACCAGGTCTCAAAAGAGAAAAGGAACAAAGATGGGGCAATCTGCGGACCCTGAGGAGCAAGCGAAGAAAGACACGGGAGGCTCAT